>JAODLC010000002.1:275647-287142 GCA_026781145.1 Hippopotamyrus pictus
GGAGGCTTCCGCGGAGGGAGCGGGACTTTGCGACGGGGATCCAGGTTTCGCAGTGTGTCGTCATGCAGGTGTATATGAGCAGTTGTACCAATCATTTAATATATAATCATTTAATAAATGTTCATATACTCATTAAACAGATTTCAGCAGGCTATAACTATCCATGCATATGACCTAGGATCCTGAAATTTGGTGCCATGCTGCAACTGTCCCTGTACTTTTCAGGGCTGCAAAAAGACCCCAGTCAGCCCAATGGTGCTCTGTTGTACATATTGGCCAATATTTTCTGAACTGTGGGTCACAGAAAGTAAATCCTCTTTTCTGCACATGCCTTGGTCATATTTGCTAATAAGATCGTCAAACTCTGCCCCTTAGATCTTTAGTTAATTTGCAAAACGTGCAAAATCTACTTTTTTGAACTTAAACTGTTAATCCGATTCACACAAATTTTGAACTGCAACATCTTGAGACCATTTAGACAAAAAGCTGTCTGTAGGATTTTGATCACAGTAATTGTTCCGATGCTACAGACCAATTAGTTTCTTGGACGTGGCCTGTCTGCACTTAATGAGCTATTTCTCATCAACGGAACATCCAAGTCTCACCAAACTTGCTAAGTTTAGTTGGTGTGACACTCCAAGATCACTCTCCAAATTTCATAAAACTCAACCAATGCATGTGCTATAACCCAAAATTGTTTTTTAACTTGGAAACCACTGGACATAAAGACATGAAATTTTGTATGCGTGTTTATGGCCAGATGTCCCAACAAATTATATAATAAAAGTTCATCTGCTCATCAAACATTGTTAACAACAGCCAATCAAATTTCAGCAGGCTATAATTACTCTTGTATATGACTGAGAATCATGAAATTTGGAGTAATGGCGTAATATTCTTTCCGCTACTCTGACCAGAAAATAGACACAGGTTGGGCTTATTGTGTTGCAGTAGTGCCCAATATCCCTAGTCCCTTATACAGTAAAGTAGAAATTATAAAGCCATACAAACCCAAAGTCCTTTCGTACTTAAAACACATTCATTTACAGACATTCTAATGGAATGTGGCCAAAGTGTCTATTTATGCCATAGTACTTGGACCCCGTTAATCTCCGCCTGAAGTTATATTTACATGTTTGCTATCCTATGAGAACTGAAAATGTTCTGTGGCATTTCATCACATTCAACGGACAAAAATGATGCCTGCAGTGGATAATGTACAATATTATATAAACAGTATTTCGTATCGCTTCAAATACCCGTGTTTCACACTCTGAAGACAGGGGGGGTGCACCCCAGTCTCCTGGTGATGGATCTGACATCGGGTGGTTAGCGTACCAAAACAGGGAAGCACGAGATTTGTTTTCACGCCGAGGATCATTATCTGCGACATGGATGTGTTCAAAGCAGCTGGCGACTAATAGATAAGCTCTCAATTTCTCACTGAAAAAAAAGAAAAGGTTTTCTCATTATGAGGTTTACTAATTTATAAAGTGCAGTAGAGCCAGTAAGCGCAAGGGTAGGATTCAGACAGCAGGTCTTAAAGATTGATTACCCTCCCACTGGTGGGTGGATGAACGTGATGAATTTTTTAGGGCCTCCGATGACTGAAGGCATCGCGCGCACTCTAAAAGTTTTACCTAGAATCACTAATCTAGGTCCACGAGCGAGGGACTTGCCCGCGGTTAGCGCTTGGCCAGTTAAACGCCATTCATCATGTGACCTTGGATGGTCCTGCTGTACTGAGTACATTGTTGCAGGGCTTTTGTGGTGTGGTACATACAAAGCCTGGTGCATCAGCATCATTCTGAAAAGTGCCGCTGGCTCACACCTTGTGGAGGCACAGTTATGCTAATGTCATCAGGGACTAGAACTTTCAGATGCTGCTATAATGCCTGTCATTTCATTCAGGATGTATGTATGCATGTCTGTATGTATCTATATATCTATCTGTCTGTCTGTCTGTCTATCTATCTGTCTGTCAGTCTGTCTGTCTATCTGGTTCTCTGTCTATCATGGCCTTTATATTTCAGTGCACCAGCTATATATGATTCATCAATATATACAGTAAAATGTCTATATCTATTCGTCCGCCCGTCCGTCTGCCTGTCTGTCTACATATTGATATATTTTAATCGATTTCTTCCATCCAGGAACCACCCCTTGCTGCTGCCCTATGTCACCTGGGACAGGCTCCAGGACTCTGTCTAAGGTAAGTGGTTGGAGGATGGATGTATATGAACAAATGTCTGCTTTTCTGTTGTATTATCCTGTCTTTAGAACGCCTAGATTTCCCTGGCAACCTTTTACTGGAATCAGAAAATGACTTTTCCGCCTACAGACACAGCAAGATCAAATAAAGCATCACCATGATAAAAGCCTGATCATGATTATGACAGAAAAGCTGCCCATTTAAGAGTGCTTTAACTTAGCTGGTAAGAGACAATGCGACGAAGTGCAAATTACAATTATAAGTTGAAAAAAGTCCAGAGAGTAGACAACCTACAACAACAAATGCCAAAACAGCAGCTTTGAGTCGGTCGACTTTACTCTGCCATACAGCAGAAACCTCTGAACACAGTGTAAGCCATGCAGTCTCTCATAAATGTTAGTTGTGACCGAGGGTGCAGTTAATGCGTTTCTCATGGAGGAAGCACAGCAGGAACAGTTCTGACCTCTAGACATGCTAGTAAAAAAAAGAGAGCATGAACTTAAAAATTAAAATTTAAAATTAAAACTCATTCGTCAAACGCAGAAGAAGTTATCCCAGGATGAACCCAGTCAAGGCCAAACACAGGAAATGTGTAACCCAGATGCAGGAAGTGACATACAGAGGCGGGTGGGGCAGCTGGAGCCACCACAGGAGGGCTTACCTCTGGGATTGTTGAGTGAGGCCTCCGAGGCCTTACCCCCGTCCCCACAGTGGCTCTGGTCGAAGGGCAGACACTGTTCCCCTGTTCCCGCTACCACCTCCAGGTTCTTGGCCAAGTCCTTGGGTTCTATGAGAGTCTTCAGCCGGTAGACCCTCCTGCTGCTGGTGTCCGACAGGTACAAGGCCTCGTTCATCGGGTCCATGGCCAGATAGTACTTATGAGCCGGGCTCGTGCTGTGTGACACAGAACCGCCTGGCGTTGACAAAAACCACTCTAAAAACAAACGCGCATACCATTATAATATACATTCATTTGCAGTATTTCATTGTTGAGACACATGGTGATGCTAGCTTATCGCTTGACGGACATTGCAGAGGACGTATTCTTTATTGCCAAACGCTTAATATTCGACCCGGGCTTTATTAAATACCGCAACGCTGTGGTTGCTTGCGTTGCCTCCGAGAAGTGAAATAAATGGAATACGGCAACGAGGCATTCAGAGATATGGGGAACAAGGTCCCCTGTACGGAATTCATCACCGCCACGGGTGCCTCGTCTCCGAATTAAGTCCATTAGGAGATATTCCCCAGCCCGCGCATACGGCTGCGCATTAACGAACATTAAGTGGGTTGGGAGAAGAAATAAACTCATTTCTCTTTCTTACACATATCTATTTACTTCAGGTTCCTGCTAATTGTGAGGGACCTGGTCGTAATCGCGGGAAAGAAATTAATTTCAGCGTTTGCATCATAATTCATTATTACTCCTCCCCAGTGTCACATGCATTTTATGCAATTACCAAGCCTATTAATATCTATCTGCCTGGCCTTGTACAGGGCATGTTGAGGAAAGCACACACTCCATGCGTGCATGCATGCGTAGGACTAATTAGAGGCAGCGCATGACACAGTATGACATACCCCGTAGACTTATTATAATAATGGCCCAGCCACGTTTACCTCATTTTTTAGCTATCATGGCTAAAAAAAAAAAAATGTAAAATGACAGCTGACACAAACAGCGACTAAAATAAACGTTCAGGTTACGCGGCTGTTGTGAAAAAAGTCGATTTTGCCCAAAGGCTGCCGGCTAAAATCCCACAAGGGGTCTTAACATAAACCGCTTCAGTACGTATTTAGCCCCTCCCACCCCCAACAGGTGAACATATAAGCAGTAAAATCTTCTTAGTTCATAAATAGAACCAATGGCTCATAAATCGCTTGCTTTTTTTTGCTAGGATTTTGACCATCACATTGATTTGATTTCAGCAGAAATATCATTTAAAGGATGTACTAATAAAATAATGGCACAAAATGTGGCTTTTAAACGCTACGGATATGCGGGGCAGACGTGGACCCCTGGGTTCAGCCTTGTCCTTCGCCCCCTGCTGTATGTCTTTGTGTTCCGCATGTTTTATCCTCCTGATACATCCACCTGGCAGCCGAAACAACCTTTTCTCGAGCCGTTTAACTACGTGTAATAAAGCCGACGGTAAAAGGTGGAAAAACAATATGGCAGACCCGTAGGTCACACCACGTGGCACCGTCAGGCTGAAAATCACAGGGGACTAAAAAAAAAAAACAATGAAGTAAAAGCATTAGAAAAGAAAATAAATTCAAGCGGGTGATTCGGATCTTTTCGTTTATGCACTCTGCATTGACACCTTCTGTGGTCTGGCACCTTGTTTTCCTGTGGAGCAGATTTCATCTGTCAGGATCCAAGGTCAGCCAGACCCACTGTGTTATCATGCCCTCCCGCCGTGGGGGGGGGGCCTGCCTTCCCTAAACACACATTAAAGTCCAGCTTCGTCTCAGATATGCAGTGCACTCCCAAAGACCACCCTGCCGTCCTTCAGCGACACAACAGCGTTCCTAATCCTGGCTCGTCCGAATTTTGGGTCGGTAGACCTCGATATCGACAGCCATCCATTTGCCCTTTTTAATCCCCCTGCCCCAAAAGAGCATGAGAAAATTGTTTTGCTGGGGCACAAAATAAATGTGTCTTTAAACAGGATGCTGACGACCTATGACGGCAGGGCGCTGGACAGACAACCCCTGTAAGCACTGGAGGACCGCGGCCTCTTACCTGTGCCTGATATCCCTGTTCCTGGTGGCATCACATCCAAGGAAAGAAAAACAGAGAAAATATTGAGATGAAAAGATAATTTATTCACAGGAAAAAAACACAAATTCCTTCACATGAAATAAGATCTTTCTGTCGGTGACCCGCTGGGATTCATTACTTTGACCGCTTACTTGCGAGCGAAGCTGCACGATTTTTTTACTTATTCGTGTTGTGTCTTTTGTTTTTACTTTTAAGCGGCATTCAAAGTCTTCCCTGAGCTTATGTGCAGCTTGATCCTTGCACCCACCCCAAACTCAATCGCACCTCAGCAGAAAGCAGATGGAATCGATGACAAAAATGTGCATGTGGACGAAAGGTGCAATTAGAGAGCTCTCGTTAAGCCAAAGGAACCTGCTCTTGAGATACTCGGCTCAAAGACCTGTCATAGGAGTCAATTAAGCAGCTACCTCTGTATGTTTTAATTGGTTGAAAACAGAAGTTTGCTGCTACAGTAGCTACTTAATAACCAAAGTCGCCAATAACGTCTCACGTACAGAGAGAAAAGCCCATCGCATCAAAAAAAGCAAAATGCAAAAAATACATCTATTAAACATGGCGGTATTGGGTAAAAAAAAACAAAAAATATAAATCATGTTTTTTTTTTTTTTCTGACATTGTGTTAAAGCTTTATGAGTAAAGTAAAATTGATCCATTCTCAATAGCGACGTCGCTTTAAATCGCATTTAATTTCATATCTGCGAAGTTAAAGGACGGGGGTAATTTTAGGGACGGCACAACAAATCGATTTTGTGTCGGGAAAGAAGATGAAAAAATCGTTAAGCTCCCTCCCGACTCCCGAAACACGTAGGAAGGATCCGGCGAGCGACGGTACCTGAGCTCGAGAATGTTGACAGAGAAGCCGTTGGGGAGGATGCGGCGGACGAAGTTAAAATCGCCGACGTACACGCTCCCGTCAGAACCGCAGGCCACGGCTACCGGAGCGAAGAGCTTTTGTTCCAAGGCTGGGCCATTGCAGCTAGGGCAAGGAATGGTGCGATAGTTCCCATTACCCATCACCGTGGTGATGACTGGGGGCTGCTGGGATATGAAAATGTTCTCGCCATTCCCTTTGTGCAGGATTCCTGCCGGTACAAGAATTGCGGTCATAAATGCTGAAAAAAACTGGAAAAAGAGAGCTGTATCATTAGCATATGCATAACACAGAGACGATAACAGCAGGGCCGCAATTCAGCCGTTTTTAAATTACGGCGCACTCTTCTGTAAATTATCTTATTGTTTGCTGGTGCTGTATTTAAAAGGAAGGAGCTTCGTGCTAAAAAAAAAAAAAAAAAAAAAAAACAAAGACCCGCAGAAGGGATATTATAGCAAAAGAATTTAACAGAAAAGCTCATGTCGGACGAAAATCAAGCCTTGTTCCTCAAGGTCAATGCAGTCTTGGATATAGCTGCAAGGAAATGGCTAAAGACACAAGAAACATCAGAAAGTGCCAGAGGTGACTCTTTGACTGAATTATACAGTCCAGGCTTCTTTGGTCGTGATAGAATGCTGTGCCAAACTGAAAGCGTCTCTCTGTTCGCATAACGATAAAACAAATGGACTGGGGCTGGGAGCAAGCATACCGCTCTGCAAGTTCAGGATGTGGTGCTTGTCCAGGGACCACCCCCCCAGGTTGGAGCCCGTCATCTCGAACCCTTGCAGGAGGGCCGTTCTCTTCTCCCACAAGATGAAGCCCGGGCAGCTCTCGTACTCATACCCCACGGAAACTGAAATAAAAAGACGAGGCCATCGCCGGGGGGGGGGGGGGGGGTTCTGTTTAATCGCATGTTTGGGTAATGCAGGCGAGACGTATAAGCTGCGGGCGGGACGCCAATTTAATATCGCATAAAAATCTAAGATTACAACTCGGTTCCTGCTCTCTTCAATGACATGGGAGACCTCAGCAACACGGAATATTTTTAACGAGAGGAGCTTCTCGTCCTGCCGTAAGACAATAAGAAGCATTTTGTCTACCGCAGGTGCCCTAATACCCCAACTGCATGCTGGGACTCTGAGAACCCCTGCCCAGCCCCAGAGAAAAACAAAAACAAGCCGTTAGTCACGACCACCGAAGTAAGCAGCCCGAACGCATGAAGCGCTGAACTCGGGGGCGTTTCCCGCCTGTCCAGGGTGACCCCGGCACGGCTGCGGCGTGGGGTGACCGCGGGTCTGTGTACTGTCAGGTTTGAGTTCCCGGGAGCCCGTTCCCTGATCACAGCCCGCGCTGGTGGCTCTCTCCCATGGTTACAGGATTACAAATGCCTGCAGGACACGCCAGGTTTCAGGTCGCAGCAGAAGTATCCCGCTGCTGTCATCTTGATAGATCTGGCTCCCGGCCTTGGCCATCGAAATGAGATACGGGTTTGGAATTCGTACACGTGTGGAGGGGGCGTGAGGGGGCAATGCCGGGACATGGATGCGTTTTAATTTCAGGGGTTAAAAACATGGGCGTCGGTCCTTGTGGAAGCTCTCGGCCCTGCGTGTGACTCACGGTCTAAGCAGATATTCATGCCCAAATGAGACTGATTAATATGATTATTTCCAGAAGCCAAAATGGACCAGAGACCGCATACATGACTCATATAATATATTTATAGCCTTTTTGGTCATTGGCCGAAAACAGCGAAAATAATCGCAATAACTTAAAAAGCACCATATATAAAACATCATCAAGTTCTACTAACAATGGCATTTCATTTGATAGATGGCAGGATGCAGAGCCATTTAGAGATGCCTCAAAATAAATCGCTAATGCATTTTAAAATGCATTTTATGCTATTCTGTTGGGCTAACACAGCCAGGAGGTGGAGATTAATGGAGATTAATGCATGACCAAAGGTACCTCACGAACACTCAGGCTGTCGCTCAAACACTGCACCACGTAAGAGCACAGAGCACGAAACAGCTCTGCTGCCGTACTACTTGTGGTTACTCAGCTACGTTCTATCGCTTACCATCTTCCAAAAACAAAGCACAGAATCACAGAATTTCTTTCACAAATATTGCAGAAAAAGCGATTTAATATTTGTTTTGTACATTTCACAAAGGATCTTTTCAAAGTTCAGGTCCAGTCAGGGCCGGCTCTTGCTAAAGGCAGAAGAGTCAGTAGCCTAGGACCCCAGAATTACCTGCGTAGCGGAGGAAGTGAAATGACCATCGATTTTCTCACTGGGGGGTCCCAAGTAAAGCTTTGCCTAGGCCCCCTGCTAAGGTAAAGCCGGCCCTGAGTCCGGTCATGCTAAACCATCATGGTCGAACCCGAACGGCATACCGGCAAATCACCTAGCCGACTTGTACACCCGGCAAATCACTTGCTGCTGATGGGAACAGTTCAGATTCCTCCGACTACCTTGTTCCAAATGCCAGACTGCCGGCAAAATTACTCGCTCGGGGAAATTGTCGAGTCACTTTCGATTCCTCAGACTGTCTGGATCTTTCATTTGCAAAAACATGCAAGCGATGCGTTCTGCTCCTACACTTTTACCCCGTGAAGGCACGCGTCAGTCAATGTGAGTGTGACTTGAAATAAAATGCATGTAAACTGTTTAGCATAACTTAATGTTGGGTTGATACTGCTTATTTCTCAGCACATGTAAACCGAATTATCCTTCAATACAAGCAGTTCTACATATTTAATCCAACCAGTTGCTTCCCAATCAGCGTTTCCCAATCCGACCAGAACCGGTCCACGTTTTTGCTCCCTGCCAGCTCCAGTTTGGACTGTCTGGCAGGGAGCTCAGAAGGAGCGATAACAAGGACCGGCTGTGGGTCCCCAAGGAACAGAATGAGAAACGCTGCTCTAAAGTAACAAAAGATGTATATAACACCAGTTTGCATTCATAAATCATCCAACATGCCACATATAAGATTTCATTGTATCTTATTTTATGTGCTGGGCCTATAAAAAGGTCTGGCTCTCTTACTCAAGCGCGTAAATTACAAGCCTGATCTGGAATGATAAACTAATCCAGGTGAAAACCTTTTGGGGACACCAAGGCTCAGTGCCAGTCAAATGCCAGGTTTGTCATGCCATCTCAGACGCGCCACCAAGGCTTATGCTCCTCCAGCTCAACAAGTAGCGAAGTGTACTAACAATGCGAGCGTTGTGGGTTCGAATCCCTAAATGCATACATGAAGGGTAAACCTTCTATCTACTATATATTGCAATGGATAAACGTGTCCAGTAAATATAAACCCCAGGGAAATGGCTGTACCTGTTAGTAAGGCCACATGATCTGGGCTAGAGGCAGGTATGGATACTTGGAGAGTTTAACGTAAAATAAACCCTTTTGTGTTTTCCTGCTAACAGACACAATCGCAGCGCCAGGTCTTATTTTCAGCTTGGGTGGAGGCCGTATCGTCACGTACGAGAGCTCTTAAATTAATCAGAGGACTTTATAAAACAAGATGGGGGGGGGGAGTGAAACAAGATATACTTTGCTCTCCATTAATAAAACTCCTTCATCGGTACACAACGGACAGAAAGGCTACACTTAAAGAGCACTTAAAGCCCGTTCACGTCAACAGCTTTTCAGTCGCACGACGCCGAACACGCCGGTGTCAATCAAGCGCCCTAGCAAAACGCTAATCAAAGAACTTTATAATTGCAAATAGGTTTTCTATAATTAATACGGCGGGGGGACGCGGCTGAGAATAAAAAGCGTCAGATTTAACTGGCGGCTGATAAGTTATATCAAATCCTGTGGCGGCGTGGCGCTTTGGGAAAAAGCGTGTCACGCTGATATCGTCGGGAATAATTATCCCCGGCCGGTTCAGTGTTACACAGGCCGCCCATCCACCAGCGCGCTCGATTACTCAGTAAATAAATTAAATTAAATGAATTCTGGTTCGCAAACTGCTTTCGGAGGAAATTATGACTTCGCCCTGCAAGGCATCGCCAACCAGCAGGGGGCGACGGGGAGACGGCCGGACATACCGACGGCTTCCGAGAGGCCGGACACCTTCTGGCCATAGATGTCGGTCTTGTTCCAGGGAAGCAGGTACACTAGCCAGGGGGCAGCGGTGAACCACTTCTGGAAGAGGCGTCCCTCGATGGCGGCGGACACGTGCACCTTGGTCAGGCCCACCGGGAGGACCGAGTGGGTCAGGATGATCCTCAGCAGGGACTTGTAGCCTGGCGTGCGCGTGCTCAGGTAGCTCAGCTTCATGAAGCTGCCGGGAATGGCGATGTTCTCCTGCACGGCCTGCAGGTGGCGACGATGAGACACCCTCGTCATTCACATCGGTGACCACAGGATGACAGGCGGCTCGCTGAGGCCCACTGGCTAAGCCTGTCAACACCGTGTTTCTCCTCACAGTGGATGACGTCAGCAAACACAAACAAGCAAAGGCACTGTCAGAATGCAGTGCTGACACTGCCATGCTTCACTGCCACCTGCCTGGAATAAAACATACATTTCATGTTCTTGCTGGGATATCCAGGGGTTTTTCAAATAACTAACATTGATTAAATCGATTATTCTTCATTCTATGAAAGGCAGTTTTGTTCAGTGCCCCCTGCCCTCTTCCCTGCTCCCGAACCGCGTTGCCCCCCCTGTCTGTTCATGCCGAATCTCATTCCGGATCCATCCCCCCCTCAGGTGTGATGTGGGTCGGCGCCGTCCCCTGGTAAACGTGAGCTGTGTGTTGATGCGGGAAGAGCCTTCCTCCCCCGCCTGCTTATTGGCTGTACTGGGGACCTACCCACCGGCGCTGTCGAGTCAGCAAAGCTCCCCACCGACTGAGGACCCCCGCAGGCCAGGATAGTCACGTTTAAACGAGGAGAGTCTTGGCCCCGGGACAGTGCGGAAATGCCCTCCCATCCGCCTAATCCGCTCAGAGTACATCACAAGGGCCAAAAAAAAACACGCAGGATGGACTTTGCTCCGATTGCATGCGACTCGTATCCATTTAACTGTCAAGCACTTTTTATTTCTGTAATACGTATTACTTTTTCATTTTTTTTTATTTTCATTCATTTTTTTCATATCCATCCAACCCAGGGCTGTGGGGGCCTGGAGCTCATCCCAGGGAGGACAAGGCACACTCTTGATGGGATGCCAGTCCATCGCACAGCACGCATTCACACACACACACACACACACACACACACACACACACACACACACACACACACACAGATTATCATCCGCTATTAGTAATGCACTATTAGTAATATTGAGACACCTGGACTGTGGGTAGAAGGCTGTGCTGAACAAGGAAACCAAATAAACTCCACACATGCAGAGCAAGTGTGGGATTTGACCCCACGACCCTGTAAGCGTGCCCTGACACGTGTGGCGCATTTTCTTTTTTTAAATTGTGCCAAGAACATCTCTCAACCTGACGCAGATACACCTCATCTAGCGTGAGACTTAGCGCTGGCTCAAGAAACATCCGTCTTCTCTAATCGCCCCTGGATCCCGCCGAGGCGTCCCCGCGAAAGCCACCCCCATCCGTGCCGCCGCCGCGACTCGCCCGCGCGTCCCGGCCTTCCGCGCG
>JAODLC010000002.1:287157-297462 GCA_026781145.1 Hippopotamyrus pictus
GCGACGTGTGTTTGTCAGGCCCCGACGTCTGGGGCGCTGGAACGGGACGAGCAGATGGCAGATGCGTGGAGGTGCACGCGGACAGATAATTAGTGCAAGAAGCCCCTAGATACGACACAGAACCCAGCAAACGAGCGGGAGGGGAAGCTGCTCAGCTGTGCGGAAAACCGACGATCCGAATGCGGGAACGTCGGCATCGGCAGATAGCGGAATTTTCCTAACGATTGAATGTTACTCTTCAAAAACTGTAACACGATCGTAACACATTCCTTACACTTTACTCCTTTCATACACACATGCTCTCCACACGAACATTAATGATTATTATACTGCCATTTTAACATGCTGCAAGTCAAATATTCGGTTATAACACATGAGATAAACAATGGTGACATATGCAGGAGGGTTATTACAGTGTGCTGCTCGCTAGGCCTATATAGGAACTGACATATTATTACGTCTGTTTAATCTTTCTACTAATATTTTTGAATCCTGCATCAGACCCTGGAATCCCATCCAGGCTGCTCTCCAGCCTTGTGCCGGCTTGGATTTAGGCCTCCTGCCCAAGATAGGTGGGTGGATGGATGGATATATATATATATATATATGTATGTATGTATGTAAAATCACAATCTTTATTTAGTTCCTTATATCCAAGTCTGAACCGCAGGCATGTTTTCAACATTGGCAGCCACGGTGAGCGTCAGTGACAGGGCCCCCTTGGTACCTGCAGCTCTGGGACGGTTGGTCCCCTCTCCACACAGGCTCCAGCGAACCTGGTGAGAGGGGAGGGCAGGACCACGGGGTATGGGCTGGCGAAGCTCTTGGCATCGCAGGCCGGGGGCGGGACTTCCTCCTGGTCGAGCGAGACCTTATCCAGGACGACGAACTGGTTCCAGGGCAGCCAGACGGTCTTCCTCTTGGTAGGGAAGGGGGCACGTTGAAAGACGAGGGTGACTGCAATTCCCCCAGCGGCCACTAGGTCAAAACTATTAAAAAAAGCAAATATGAATCCATAATAAAAATTACTGAAGAATAGTAAATATATCACATATATAGATGATGGCACAGATTTTTCCCTTAAGAATATTCAAGAAGTTTCCAGGCCACTCGGAAAGCAGAACAAAGGGAAGCGCCAGGCCGCAGGATGGCCTACATGTGAACGGCGGCCTGAGCTCACCTCCCGTCCTGGCGGCTGACGGTGAAGCCGTACTCCGGGTGCTGCAGGAAGCTGATGTTGACCCCCACCAGCGGACTCCCGTCCAGCGCCACCACCTGACCGCGTATCACCGAGGCCCGCCTGCCGGTCGGAGACGGCACAGCTAGTGGAACGGCGCGGCGGAGCCAGAAAGGCCGACCGGGAAGGCGACCTCACGAATCACAGAGCTCCGGCATAATTATTACGAACTAAGGTTTTTAATTCGTCATGTGCTGTGCTATTAGCAAACGCATTTGCATATTCCACAAATGAGATCTTATAAGTACGTGATAATGTATACGACTTGGACTTTAATTAAGACTCTAATTAATTAAGCAATTTTTGCATTTCAATCCTTTTGTAGCCATCTATTAGACCTTGCACAGACAAGCTTTTCTCCTTGCGAGGCAATTTAAGGCTCCGGGTATGATGCATGATGGGAAATAATGAGTGAAAGCTTGAATGGCATCCTTGCTGAATATGGCAAAAAGCGGTGGCCTATGAGAACAGGGTCTCAGCTACCACAACACAACCAAGGCACGAGCAATTAGAACATACTAACAAATCCAAATGATTTACGTGTGAGTCTGCATGAGGGCAGCTATTGGGTGATAAAATTTACTTTACTGGATTTGGACCATAAGGACAAACCATGCAGCCGTCCTAGAGAGCATGAGGCAGACATGAAGAACCAGTGACCCACTCATGTAGCAGATGGGAGTAACTGCCGCGGGTTCACAAAAAGTTGAGACCGAGCTGAATAGTCACAGATGAGCGTAGGAGACGACTGAAGAACGACGATGGAAGAACGCATCTCCAGTCCGCGGCTAAAAATACCCGCGGGGCACGCAAACAGTTTACCTCCTAGGATAATGTGGCACTATAATATTTTGCTGCAGAAAGTCCAGACTATTTATTGAGTTACTACAGCAGAGTTCCTATAATGATGTGGCACCCCCCCCACCCCCCCCGAAACAAATACACAATTAAAAACAATTCCCAGTGCTGTCGGACACACCGCTGCGTAGGACGCACCTGCTGTCAAACGGGATGTCCCCAGGAAGGACGTGGGTGCTGGCCTTGCCCACCAGGAAGCGAACGCGGTCGAAGAAGAGGCGGGGGGGCAGAGGAACGAAAGGGGTCTGGCTCTGCTGGATGAGGTCCAGCGGGTCTGGGGACCCCTGACACAGAGGGCCGCTATAACAGCTGGCTTGCTGGCAGCAGTCTGGGTCGACGCAATCCATTAATCCATCTAAAACACACACACACAGACACACACATACAGCAGAGTTGGTCACAAAATACAAAAGTCCTCTTGGTATTTCGCAACAATAAACTGGTCATATAAACAGCACAATGCGTAAAGCAGGGCTCTCCAGCCTTATTTGCAGTGAGAGCAACTTCTACAAAGAAAATAATCGGGCCAGCTATGTGTTCCTTTGTTTGATACAAGATCATCATATATATATGTGTGTGTGTGAGTGTGTATATATGTGTATATATAATGGGCTGCTCTGAATGCAAAGTGAAATTTTCCATCAGCAATATATCACTAGCGTCACCTACCATTTGAAAGCTCTTAGAGTTTACTTTATTGATATAAACAAGTCATTAGTGTCACGACTAGTGCATCGGCGCACATCAACACTGATTAAGACAAGGAACACGCGAGAAAATCAAAATCATCACATCATCATATCCAAAACAGTGCTGATTCTGAGATAGCGTAGGCTAATACATCGCATTTCATATCACAATATGAAAGTTCATTTTTAGCAAGTCATTATTATTGTTACTTCTGGTGTGCTGAGTGTCGTTCACTCTCACCAGTGTGAACAACCCTTATGCTCACATTTATTAATTGCAAACTGATTGTTCAGTTCACTCAAAATATGAGCATGTTGAAGGAATGGCACTAATTTAACACATTCATGCACAACACTGGGTGTTGATGCTAAAAGATGAGAACTGAAGGGGTGACGAAGGTAAAAGACCGGGGGGGTGGAGAACATTCTAGTAAACTACAGAACTTTCTATCAAATTATAGAACTTTCCATAGAATCTTCCACCTAATTGTGGAACTTTCCATCCAACCAGCTGTCTTTTCTTCCCCAGTACCGAAAGAATTGTGCAATTGCGTTCCGGAACATTATAACTTTGCCAAATAATGCCTGTTTTTCGGTGTCTGATAGTTGTGCATGTCAGGTTCCTTGATGGATTTCCATTTGCTTAAGTGGAACGTCGCATTAACATAGACACAAAAACAACTGAATTAACAACGAGCCACTTACATACGAATCTAAATGCGAATGGAAATTGTTTGAAGGCAGAATGTTTCATTGTCATTTATTTTGGCTGTCAATTAGTAGGTAGTTGCATGTTAAACAGAAAAATGTTAAGCAAGTCCTGGAAAGACCTGATCCCACCCCCCCCCCGGTCATTTTCATTTAACGATTGAATAAAACCTGACAGTTCTTGTGGAAAGCAGAGCCTACGTTGTATTTAATGTATCACAGGCTTGGTGTTCTGATACCCAAAAAGATCACCATGCTGAAGCATAACGCTCGTTACATTCCTGCTTCACACGATAAACCTGCCCCCAGTTCAAAATCTAATTACATTTTTTTTCCTCCAGTTCACAACAAAGTTTTCCCAAATAAATTAGGCCTCCAACTTCTTAGGCTTAATATTAACTCTGGGCCTGGCTTATTTGTAAAAGATTATAACGAATGAAAATGAGGACATAGCTGGCGGCTGAGCAAACATGTTTTAGGTCATTGGTACCAAGGGGTTAAACACAATTATAATATAACCAGAGCCAGACTATTTACTTTCTCAGGATATGCATAAGTCTGACACTTAAAAAAATGATTAAAAACAGAAAGTGACAGCATATAGAAAGAATTAGTTTAATGAAAAATGTTTGGTTTTTAACAATGACAGGAAGCAAAACTAGCAGGGAATATCAAGTGGGAAAAGCTACATCGTTATGTGATGTTCAAAATGTACTATTATAAGAGTACAGATTTATGACTTCGTAGGGAAACTACAGAGGTAGAGGCAGAAAGCTTTTGGCACGCCAGCCCAGCAGCCTGACTCCTTTAAATAAATGAAAACATATAGTGCCATATTTTAAACATTGTTTTTTTTTTTTTGAATCTTCTGTGTGATTTCATGGGGGAAATTTCCGAAGGGAAAGTGGGGATGATTTTATCCTATTGGCAAACTTGCTCATGGGAGTTTCACTTACACAAAAATGTTTGGACGAAAATGAACGAAAAATGATTAGTTCAGAGAGATAACCAATCAGACTGTAGAGATGGTGGGTCCGTGCAACTAAAGGAGGCGGGACCAACCAATCAGACGTCTTGGTCCTCTCTCCTCTAGTCGCTTGGATCCACCTCCTCTACAATCTGATTGGTTATCTCTCTGAACCAATCATTTTTTTTGTTTTGTCCTCCGAACATATTTATGCAAGTAAAACTCCCACGAGCAACGAGCTTCATCCACATATTAAAGGTTTACTTTGGGAGGTTATGTCACATGGTAAGGGTGGAGGCACCTGAGTTTATACATACATACATACATGTATACATACACACATACAACGCACACCAAAACAGCTAGGAGGGACTGGATGCAAACCAACACAGCAAATCCTCTGAGACCCAACTCGGCCGCCCAGCTGACCCAGTTTAAAGCCCAGAGTCAACTATCAAATCAGGGCCAGCTGTGTTTCATTAACCGAGGGCACGCGGGGGGCAGCGGATTGCGGCGAATCGGCAGGAGGCTGACAAGAGAACACCCGGGCCCAGCTGTGCGTGTTTGCCGGCCCATTCGCCGACCTCGGGAGACCTCACGACGGACCAGAACGACATCCGGCCGAGCTACGTACAGTAGTGCGAACAACTTCAAAACAACACACACCTCAAAATACTGCCCCCCGACACCTGCCTTTCTAATGACGGCTGCAAGATTTATAAAGTCAGCAACGTACAGCTGGCTGGAAACTTCATTATCTCTTAATCACTTTATTTGTGTAAGGTCATTAATTGCCATTTAGTTTTACTAACTGCAGTCTTAATGAGGCCTCATTCGGTATACAAATGGCATATTTAATGAGGTCTCAATCAGATGAGGATTAAATGTGGGTCTTATTCGGACGTAGATGCTGCAGGTGAGTAATTTGGAAACAGCTGAGTATTTTGTCTTGATTGTGCGAGTGCATCTGGTCGGTTCAAAGCTAGCTGTCTCACTATCCACCTGGCTTGCTGTGAAATGCGCTTGGATTCAGTTTACATATCAGGTCAGCTAACTTTAGTCAAGTTGGTCATTCTTAAGGTAGCTTTAGTGTGACCTATTTCGATTTAGCTTTAGCGTTCAGCATCTTTCTGTACACAAGATTTGTACATTGGTTTTGCCCCTTTTTTGAATAAAGTACCATTTCCCGCCAATTTTGTTTGTTTAACGATAACCTCGACTCACGCAAAGTACCATCACAAAAATACCATATGCATAGCCGGCGACCAAATGTAGCCATGATACCAAGCTAAAATAAAGATATGTATGACTAATAACCTACAGACACTAAATACAGGATTTATAAGCCTAGTTGCTGTGACAGTCTTGGCCATTTTCATTATTTTTTAAGAGAAATTTGCCCCATTGCTATCCCTGCTACCAATTCAATCTTTGCTAGCTTTTAATTTGTAGTTTGTTCTGGAGGCAACGGCATTTTCCGCTCGCCTTCTTATTCAAAAGAATCTAAATTGGATTTCTGCTCTCTTATTCACGGTTACCAGGTGAGCAAATGACATTTAAATCTGCTGTCATCAAATGCCTTTCAGTTCAGTTCACATTCTGCAAAGTTTTTGTAATTGTCTCCTTTTGAGGGCAATATGTGCATATTCCTCTGCAAACCACTTTAAGATAAAAATGGAGGAAATGGAATCGTAAATAGTTTCCTCCTCTAGAGATGGCTACGATACAGAAAGGAAGTACGTCCCAGGTAAAAACACAGGTATTAAGTCATGTTTTCGGTTAAGTGAAATGGCTCAGATGATATATAATAAAGCTTGTTCGTTTTTTCTTTTCTTTCCATCGTTCAGTCTGTGTTTTTTTTTCTAAAATATATTTTTCACTCAGCAGTAAAACAGCAAAGTGGAAAAAAGTAGGGTGTTTTCATTTGGAGGGAACATTTTTTTTTTTGGCTCCAAAAAGCTTGTGCGTTATCTCAGCAGGACAGAAACGCATCAGAGGCATTAAGCTACTCTGAGAGGATGAAGAGCTGTTTGAGAGGAGGAGGAGGAGGAGGAGGAAGATCACGGTGATGTCGCTCCTACGGCGCCAGTGTTTTTATCGAGACTCACGAACCCCATGCAACTGGGGGCACCCTCGAACACCCCCTACACAGTGATGATTCAGACACTGAAACACAGACGGCGACGGCAGAGATGGGGGGGGGGGGCGGGTTGGCACGCCAACTCTACCTCCGTCGTTGTCGACGTTGTCGTCGCATTCCGTCTCCATGACAACGTTGCAGCCCGCTCCACTCCATCCGGCCTGGCATGCACAGTGCCACCCGTTCTGCTCCAGGGTACACCGTCCGTTACCGTTACACAGGCCCGGGCATCCGTCTGAAACACACGCACAGCAGCCGTCACGATCCCCGAAGCCCAGACGTCGCTTCCCCGTCACCTGTCACATGACATGGTGACGCGACTGAAGAAACAGTGCGGATTTGGATCTGTGATGAAATTATCGGCGTGATTGTGAGTCCCACCTTTAACCACGGCATCCAGGAAGTGTGCTGCGAGTGAAATAGAGGACAGAAGCATTACATCACACTGCACGTCTGCCTCACACGCTCAAACTCTCCGGAAAAAAATCATCTGCTTTTATTAACGTCCGATACACTTTATAATTTTTTCGTCTAGAGAGGCAAAAGGACTTTTAATTCCTCGATTTAAATGCGGGGGACGCTCGATCTGAAAAGCCGCGTGTCATTATCTCATGAAGCAACATGTGTGATTGTTCAAAGGACTCTTTCAGGGGCGGTCTGATTAAGAAACAGCCTGATGTGAGATGGATCGGAGGCATCGTGGCCTTTCATGGTGCTCCCAGGCAGGGATGGGGCAGTGCGGGCCACCTGTGTTTCTGATGCGGCTCACCGATGGTGCAGTGTTCCCCCTCCCAGCCCGCGTGGCACTCGCAGTGGCCGTCGCGGCACTGGCCGTGCTCCTCGCAGCGGGGGTGGCAGGCGCGCTGGTCGCAGGCCGGCCCGTCCCAGCCGTCCTCGCACTGGCAGCGGCCCTCGGAGCACACGCCGTGGCTGCCGCAGGCCACCGGGCACAGCTCTGCGGGGCAAAATGGGGGCGGGCAGGGGAGCAAAACGGCCAGTGGTGACGCGAGGCGGCGCGGACCCCAACCCTGCCGGTGCGGCGCCGAACCCATTTACCGGGCCGCTCGTGATTCACTTTGGCTCGATTTATTTCGAGGCGGTGTTTCTTCCCGAGGCGACCGCAGCTGAACAGAAACAGCGACTGCAATTGGATTTGGAGCAAATTAAGGACGGCACCAGAGATGCACGACGGTATTCGATCTGATACGGCGTTAGTGGTCAGTGGGGAGAAAGAAAACCTACAAGACAACAGAGGAGAGTGGAAAAAAAAAGGGGCGGATGAAAGAAATACAGCATGCAGCATGCAACACATCCCTAAAGGACAATTTTTGCATGCAACGGAGGTCTACAAGTCCCCCTCGCCCAGGTGTAAAAACCGCTGCATTCCGTGAAAACAATCAAACTGAAAACGTTAGATCCTGCAGAAGGCAAACAGCCAATCTCTTCCCATCGGCCTAGGTGCAGATTTCCGACGAATGCAAAGAGCCGAAGAGAATGAAGCGTTAAAGCACGTTATGCGAGTATCTTGGGCCAGAGTCGTCACACAATTAAACAGCTCAGAAAAAAATCAACACGTCAGAAGAAGAAAATTCGGTGCTTGTATTGCAAGACTTTGCTTGATTCGCAAGCGGATCAGGCGAGAGGTGAGGTGAGCATGGAGGTCGCTCACTGAGATGCAGTAAAATTAAACGTTGCTTTTAATGACTTTCGGAGTCACAAGGGCCACCATGGCTGCAGTTAATTACACCACCAAACCTGTCTTAAAAAAAAAAAAACAAAAAGCTTTGCTCAGTTTTAGTTTCAATTTTCAATTTCTTTAAATCTGTGTTGCTTTGATAGTTTAACAGTGTGTAATCATACCAGCAAACTATATTTTGTTAAATATTAAATATTAATTAAAGACTTTGTTAGAATGAAGCAGAACCCCACACAGACAGACACACTGTAACTCTGACGGTTGAGCTCGTAATCAAAGGTGCAGATTTGGTTTCAACACTGGAAGGGACCAAATCAACCACAACCGCCCCGTCCCCCTAAATACATATGGTCCTCCCACAATATCAGTAAAGACATGTCCCTACCATCCGTATCCAAATCGACACCCTCGTTCGTGATTAAACCATTAAAGAAAGAGACAAGTTGCAGGACTTTTCAGCCAGAAAAGCCACTCTTTAATCTTCCTTGATTCATTTCCACAATCAATGTTAATATATTAATACGGGCCGAATCGCAGGTGTCACCCCGCGACGTCCCCTGACACTGGGTTCCATCCAAAGCAGGATGACATCATCATAGCTGCAGGCACAGCATGTCTGGTGAAGTTAAAGCGGTTTTCCTGTAACCCAAGTCAATGCGGTTTATTAGGAAACGTCACGTCACAGAAGATAATCTGGGAACATCGTGCGCATTAGAAAAAACAAACAAACAAACAAATTCAATAAGGGGTCATTTTAAGGGACACCGTCTTACTGCAAGACACGAAAATCAGAGGATGTGTGAACAAACACGTTCTCACATGAGCTAGCCTCCACCCTCATACCCCCGCCCCCCCCTGTCCATTGGGACGAGGGTGGGGGGACATGAGAGCTGCTTTTGAACAATGTGAACACTGGGAAAAATATATATATATATATATATACAGCGAAGTGCCGTTCCTATCTGACCTTGATGCTGACTTTTCCCTCCTCTGTATTTTTACAAGTTTGCAGAAACCAAGTTAAAGTCTATAATTTGACAGATGGCAAACGTATAAAAATTTACACCCGGGGCTTTGAAGCGTTATGGTAATGAGCCAAGTTTTCCCACCACGTCGGTGGCATAAATGCCAGATATTTTTCCCAGAATTTAAAGAAGCGGAATGAACATACAGGAAAAACAAAGACAGGCTTTTCTTACGTTTGCTACATCTGGCCCACAAGCACCTGGTACCGCTAAATAAGTACATCTCAGTCTGTAACTTAAGAAAAGAAAGAAAAAAACTAAACAGAGAGTACTCCTTTCTCAAACCAGCCTTTCTGCATGTAACTTAAAATAAAAGACCCAGGTGCAAAGCATACAAGAGTATTAAAATTTTTACTCCGGGATAGTAAAATACTATATGTATTAATACATTTCTACATAGTAGTTTTATCAGATCCATCCATCCATCCACCCATCTGTAACCAGCTCCCTGGTGCAGTGAGTCTGCAGCCTATTCCAGAATGCAAGACCCTGGTGTGAGTCCATTGCAGGACACATATTAATCTTACAAGCCGCCCATTATATTTTATGTCTATATACATTGATGCACTGTACTTCCTGAATCCACCTGATTCCTCTCATTTCCGTGACATTTTGAATGGTCCCTTGTTGTCGTCCCTCTGGTTTTCTCTCCTGAACTTTCTGTGGTCCCTCTGTTTTTCTCCCTTGACCTGCTGCTAATGACTCTGCGCTAATGTGCTCATCGGATTCGTGGGTCAGGCCGCCGGGCTCGGCTGGGTGCCGGAGAACACGCCATTTTCAGGACCCAACACGGCCCAGCCCTACCGCTCCAGCTTTCCTGGAAAAGGCCTTCGAGAGTTTGGCCACGTCGACCTTTTCTGTTATCTGTTTTCCTGTCTACAAGCCTCCATTATACACCATTAAAAAGCCTGTTTTTCATCATCATCATCATGCTTGAGTTTTTTCTGTATTCACACAAGCCATCAGTTACTTTAGCTACTTCTTA
>JAODLC010000002.1:322232-332976 GCA_026781145.1 Hippopotamyrus pictus
ATTTGTGTGTGTGTGTGTAACTATTATGAGCGCACCCGCTTCAAACCAAATTTAGCCATGAGTAATACTTCATACACTGCCTATTACTTGTAAGGCACCCAGAGGAGGAACGGATGAGTTCTGCCTGCGTGGTTCACACTGGCAAGCACGGAGGAGGCGATGTCACAGTCTGCTGCTGCTTTGCTGGTGATCCTTACCAAATCCATGGCGCGAGGGGGCCAAGGCTGATCGCACAGCCCTTTAGACTCCACCAAAATAATAAACCAAAAATGCCGAAGCTGGAAAGTGATACTCAGCCTAACGTCCTGCCATGGAGTTATGGGAAATCCGTGCTGTCAACATCCTCAACACGATTGGCGTTATTATAAAGAAGCAACGTCGTAAACTGCTGCGGCCACTTTGACGCGCACTTCTGGCTTTTCTAATAACACATTTTTTTCTTGTTATCACAGTCATTTATGACTGAACAGAGGTATTTGCAGCACATGCAAAGGTTACTATCGCCTCTGCTCAAGCTTGGTGTTTCTCTGCGATTGCTTTGCGTAGCATGAAAGTCGACGGCTTACGCCATACATGAAAGGACTCAAACCCCAACAGGTGTCCTATTATCTGGAAATACCACATGTAAACCCCCACATGACACAGAGAGGGGAGGTCTACAGGTATGAATTGGTTTTACATATTTTTTTTTGGGGGGGGGTCTAACCCTCCAATAATCCAAACCAGTCAATAATCATATCTCCCCCTAAATGAGTGGAGACCTCAACCCCTCTGGTGTTCAAACCAAAGTTACGCGGTTGGTTATAAGGGTGTATCCATGTGAAATATAGATCCTGTTTGACTATAATTGCTGCCGCGTGAACTTTGCATGTATTGAGAAATTAAAGTACTTTGCTCAGTGTATTAGATCTTTGAACTTTTGCAATAGTTTAAAATGAATGTGGACAAACTATTCACATGCCATTTGCTACTCATGGCCTTCTCGTTCGCCAGTTTGATATTTCAGCTTGAAGAACCTATGGAATGTTCCAGAAGAAATGGAAGACACGTGCAAGTTCTCTTCAAAGTCTCACTGGTCCCCTTCATGTTTGAAAGTCACCGAAGGTACCACACTGGCGCCACGAGGAAGTGACGTATGCTGATGAGCACCAAGATGAGGGGGCGTCGGGGACGTCCCACTCGCCGTCTGGCTCCACGGCGTTTCAGGCACTGATTAATGGGCCTTATTGGCCTACTCAAGAGCGGCTAGATTTGCAGAGCTAGGCTGTTAATTAACTGGAGGAGCTGAAATCAGAGCGGACAGCAGGAGATGCTAAATAAACACAAATATGAATCGCCAATGAGGGCGGAGCGGCCGCCTTTAAATAACCCGTCTGCGCGAAGCGTCTGTCAGCCCCGCTCTGCTATTTACCCAGCACCCCCCTGTCACACGGAAGCTCTGCAATATCGAGGCATGTCCCCCGCTGAGATATCGTTGGTGGCAACCTTCTAACTCACTCCCCACCGCACCCCCCCTCCCCCCGCCTTCTCCCTCCTGAAAATTCGTCAAACTTATTTTTCTGACCTATTTTGTCAAATGCCCTCCAATTAACAGCACCACCTCTGTCTCCAGCTACCAACAAACAAACAAAACGCAAACAGAAGGTAAATCCCGAAAACATTGATAGCTGGTCCAGATTCAGTTCAATGGATTTTATTTTCCCCTTGACTCTAAGCTCATTATAAGTTCAGCTTTATTCCCATTGATTAAAAATGTAATCAAATTTCTCAGACATATTTTAGGCTAATTTATCTCTTCACGAAGAGCGCTCCAGATAGCCCAGGGACTGCGGATTGGGTAAATAAAAGTCTTTGTTCAAAAAAGTGAGGATGCGTGAAAACTCGCTGAAACTTTCCGGAAACCACAGTAGCTCTAATTCCTGTCAGAGGATTCTTTAAATTCTGACAATAGGCAGATTTCACCAACTTATAAACGATGTTACATGGGAAAAAAGAGGAATAAAGTACCCATTACGATACACTTCCCAAACCATCCGGTACTTAGCACCCTAATAAATATAAATATAATCCACATTGTGCATTTTGCACTGTCAGCTCGACATTTGCACCGAATCATCTAATGTTTACTTTTAAACCCCATCTTTGTTAACTGAACTGCATCAGGTATAAAGCGTAGGAGGCTGTAATTTCCAATCTGGAAGCCTGTTGGCAGATTCATTAACCGAGCTACCTCAATGCATCAGCCTCGCAGCCATCCTTAAAAATGTGCTTATAAACGTTTCCACGTTCTTTGCTTCCTCCACATATCCAGATATTCTACCCACTTACATTTTTTTAAATCGTGAAAAATCGGAATAAAAAAAACTTCTTCACTGTCACGTAAGGTATTCATTATCACCAATTACTAAAAAAAGAACAAACAAACTAGCATGTATTCCACAGCAGTATTTTACAAAGAAAAAAAAAAAAAAAACGATAATTTAACGTAAGTTAATAACAGCTGGGATTCTTCCGTGTGCCATTATTTAGTAACCCCGAGACAGTTCGGAGCGATGCTTTCAATATGTGCCGTGTTATTTTTGTAACCCTCAGAGATTATTGTCACTTCTATCTGGCAAGGAGATACACCTGCCAGAAGGGAGGTCCTGATCCGTCCGGCCCCGGCGCAGCAGCTAAACACCCGGACCCGGACGGGTGACAGGCTGTCCTGCCTACGCCACCCGACAGCTGTTTAATCTCCAGTCTCTGTATATCTGCCCGGGGAACCTGCTTGGCTCTGCCCCCGTCTTAAAAACCTGGGGTTCCTTCCTGATTTTAACCATCTTTTAAGGCCACCAATGGATGTTGGATGTATGGCTTGATACGGCATGATATATATGGTAAATGGTAAATTATATATATATAATTGTTTTTTTTTTTTCTATATTCATACATTTTTCCTCCGAATTTGCAGTACATATTTCTATAGCTCAAGAAGCTTTCTTGGGGCGCACATTGGAAGCGATGATTAATTCAGATGTTCTGAGTCGATTCAAAATTCAAATTCGATTCAAATTCAAATTAAATTTTAATTGGAGTAAGTCTGTGAGATGCTCAGAAATCTTACAAATTAAAATGCAAACAGGAGAGAGAATAACTGCATGTGAATGTCTTTGCTTTGCATAAAGGCAGTAACATATGTCATATACAGATAATTAGAGCAATTGAGCATAATATGGAACATACGGAATTCAATTCATATGATTTGTTCCAAGCAATCGTAACTTGTATAACCTCATCCATCTATCTATCTATCTATCTATCTATCTATCTATCTATCTATCTATCTATCTATCTATTTATCTATCTATCTATCTATTACCAAAATCTGTATCTTACTGCCTTGTATCTTACTGCCATCCATGGTGCACCCCTTCCTTCTGCCCTATTTCACCTGGCATAGGCCCCCGTATTCTGTCCAACAGCAGCGGCTGGATGGTGGATGCATGATGCTGCCTGCCTGCCTGTCTGTCTGTCTGTCTGTCTGTCTGCCTACTGCACCTACGCACTTACACATCTGTCTATCCTTCTGTCTGTCTGTCTGCCTACAGCACCTACGCACTTACACATCTGTCTATCCGTCTGTCTGTCTGTCTGCCTACTGTACCTACGCACTTACACATCTGTCTATCCGTCTGTCTGTCTGTCTGTCTCTCTGTGTATCTGTCTGACCTCCATAACCATCAGGCAGACAAGATCTTTCAGCAGATTAACCCTAATCTGGACGGAAGGTGGTTTCATATGTGTGTTACTCCTAACCCCCCCGCCCACCCCCCCTACACATGCAGTTCTCACAACAAAGGTCTCACTGCCATCCAGAGCTTCCTGGACCGCCATGCTGCTGTACGACAGCTTTGGTGGGAATGGACATCAAAATGTCTTACATAACAACAAAATCACTACCATAATGATGGCAGCACTGCTACTGAGCACCAGGCACCAGATTATTACAGTTTCAAGTCTCTTAATTAGTTGTTATTTGAAGGCTCGAGCTAAAAACCTAGACCTCCACCTATCAACAACATCCTTGGGGTTTTTATTTAAAATGCTCCGTTCCATAATAGGTTTTCCTTGCATTGTTGCTGTTGCTTTTACGACGTCCAGCTGGAAGTGCAGGCACACATTCCTGGGCTGTAGGTTAAGTGTGGTGCCAAAGGGTAGAACAGCAGGACCTTCCGGTATCCTAGCAACTGTTTGGTCAATATGCAGTTTAGCTCACGCAGGTCCACACTTGGAATGAAGACTAGCGAAAACAGCAATTGAAGTAACACTAACGATATGATGCAGAAGAAACAAATAAAGGAAGGAGGGAATAAAGCAAGGAATGAAGAAATGCTAATAGAAATAATATCGCCATAGCAGGGATAATTCCCTCCCTATGAAAATAGATTAGAATAGAGGCTGTTGGTTGAACAGGCACAAAATCACCTGACTTATCTCCCAAATGCAGGTTTTAAGTGAAATGTGTTTTATATAATACGATTGGGCAGTTAAAGCCCCATTTCAGGGCGAAAGACGGAGACAGCCGCTCATCCAGAGTGTGTGGGGATTCGGAGACGGAGCGTTTAAAATGAAAAGTCAGGCGCTTCTAAGAGGAGTGTCACTGCTGAAGGAGTCCCCCCCCCCCCCCGGGCAGCGACGGGGCCGGGTCGATAGTAGGCCTGTTTCGGGGGGGCGGGTCTTCTGTTCCCACTGGTGGACGCGGTCCGATGGGTTCAGTTCCGGCCTAGGAGCTCTGCGGAAGAGACAGAGAGTTCCCCGGCACGTCTCTCGACGGTTCGGCGAGAGGAGATGACACGGAGAGGCTGGCCGCTGTCGTCAGTGGCATCTGGGCAGTCAGGGTCCCGTGTTAACACCCCCACGCTCGTGTCACTGCCACCTGCTCGTTGAGGTTAGTGGCCGGGCCACTCCGGCCGATACAAGAAGAAGGTGACAATCCCAGTCGAGACACACCACGTGAAACGCGGCGTTAAACTGACAATTAGCCACGGGGAGGAATAAGCATGAGGCAGCGATGACAGAAAGGGCTGGAGGGGTAAAGTAAGCGCGACTCCGTCAGCAGCCAGCGAGCGAGAGATGAGCAAATGGCACCCATCAGCTGCAAAACAAAGATCTGCAAACCCCCCCCCCCACCCCGTGTTCCTCACGCGGGAATAAAAATGAGGCGTGCTGCCAAAAAGCAGAGAGGAGAATTTACAAAACCGTGTGTGAAGGCGCAGCGCTACAGCCAATGTGCATGAACACGGCGCGTTAGGTAGCTACAACGAACGGAAACTGAACTCCTGGTGTTAAGCGTCAGTGAGGGGAGTACAGGATGCAGAAGCTATGACACTGGACTTCTGACATCTGTCTTGGTATTGCAGTATTTGGCATTCCCTGGATCTTTCATATTTTTTAAGTGCCCAAAGAGAACATGTATCTTTAAAAGTTCCATTTATATTTTAAAACATTACGAGTGAAAAAAGTATATTTGCTTAATACAGAAATACTGAAAGTATCTGATTTGTTCTGTTAAGGATTCAGATTCTTCTATGTAAATACTAATCTTTGGCCACAAAATGATTATTTTTCACTAATATAAAGTAAATTGATTTTTTTTTTTACTCTCCTTCCCGCTATTTCGATAATAATATCCCCTTGTTGTTTTTTCTCTTTTCATAACACTGCCAAGGACAATGTCTGCAAAGATGGCGATTTCACCATTTGAACGCGAAGACCCCAACTCCCCGCCGGCGTCCGCCCAGTTAACGTGGCGGTGTGGGGAATCACACGTGTCGCGTGGAGCCGTGGGCGGGGCCATGCAAACGGGCGACGATAGAGCAGCGGCGTAATCTTCAAATCCCTGCATCATTAATGCATGCAAATGCAATTTTGCTTTGCTTTGCGAATATCCCCCCCACCCCCCTCCCACAACCACCACTCACCCTGCCAGTTTTCCTAGTACTAAACACCCTGCAAATGTTTGATAATTCAGGCACTGAGCCGCTGTGGTGTGAACACATACTAATTATATGTTTTTTCTCAAAAGGGAAATGGGCTGAAATAAATTGAAACAGTAGCTCCCTCGATGGATTTGTGAGACTAGAGGCAGGGGCATGTGTGGTTCTGCTCACAGAACAAGCGGTCACGATGTCCAATGGGAGCTCATGTAAGTACCCTTTTACCTGCCTGGTCGAAGAGGGGATTGGCCAGTAGAGGTGACCGGCCAGAAGAGGTGATTGGCTCAAAGACATGCCTGACTATCATAGGTGATTTTTCATAATAGGTGACTGGACAGAAGATGTGATTGGCTAGAAGACATGCCTGATTATAAGAGGTGGTTTTCCATAAGAGGCGATTGGCCAGAAAGGATGCCTGGCTAGAAGTGGTGATTTTCCAGAAAAGGTGACTGGCCAGAAGAGGCGATGTCAATCGGCACAGCTGTAAAATAATTGCCGGGCTTTGCATGCGAAACTATCAGTTTTTTTTTTATATACCCTCAGCGTTTACTGTCTTTATACTTTCCGAAATCAGTGTGATGCAAATCTGAGTGACGGTAGTATTTTCAGCCCTAAACAGAATACTACATCGCATTTTATTATTTTATTTTAAAACGAGCTGAAAAATATGCTTCTGGGCTTCGAGATGGCAAGAGCCCTCCGTGTCGCCCAAGTTAAGGAAACAGGCAAAACATGATAAATGGGACTAGACATCTTTCTGTGGGTGGGGCGGCACTGTGGCTCAGTGGGTAGCACTGTTGCTTCACACCTCCGAGGCTGGGGGTTTGAGTCGCGCCCCCGCTCTGTGTCTGTGGAGTTTGATATTCGCCATGATGTGCTGGTTTCCTCCAGGAAACTACATCCCACTTCCAAAAACAAGCAGGTGAAATACTGTCTGTAAATTGTGTGATTTTTTATTTTTTTTTTTTTGCATGCTAGTATGTACCCTGTGATGGACTGACATCCCATCCTGGGCGGCCCAATGTTAGGCTCCAGGCTCACTGCGATTCCACACTGGATAACAGGTTATGACGGCTGTATGTTTCTAACGTGCTATTTGCTTCACTTGTATGTCACTTTGGACAAAAGCACCTGCTAAATAAATAAATATAAAGGCTATGAATGCACACACACATGGATATTCTGTATCTGTGTTGCTTTACTCTAAAACCGTCCATAATTGTGACATTACGACGTAAAAAAAATAAAACTTGCTTGAAGAAGTGACTCCGATAAAGTGTGAGCCAGCAGCTCTCTTATTGAGTTCTCTTTATAAAATGATACACAAAGGTTATGTGGAAGTCGATGTCTTTAACCTGGCAAAATTGCTATCTGTCAGTGTCGGGGATAGTGAGGGTGTCAAACACAGGAGCTTAGTTACTGCTAACAGACGTAGCTCGGGAAGCATGGCACTGAAGCCACCTCTACGTGCTCGATCATTGTCATCTGGGCTTCTGTTGATGGGTGTTATCAGGACATGTGGCTAATATTTTGACACGGGAGTTTCCAGTGTAGCTCAGAGTGGTCATGTGACTGCATTCAGGGATAAACCTGAAAACCCCCACCTCCTCAAAGAGAAAGAGAAAAATTGACGAAATATAATCCGGACACACACTGAGCATCAACACTGCACAGGAAGACTGGAGTTTAGCTTACAAGTGGCCTGTGCGACAGTGCTAGAAGCGCACGGTTGATGTGTTACGCACTGAGTTGAGATCGGTCGAGCTCCTTCACCCCAACACTCGACATCCCGATAACTCGAGTCAACGAGGGGCAGAGATTGGGAGACCCTGGGCAGCCTTTACAAGGAGCCGTTCCGCTACGCCGAATGCACCTATCAAAACAAATATGCAAGAGCAGATGCGGGGCCGCGGCCTTCAGCGAGCGTCGTGGAGAAGCTCAGACGCTATCTGCTCACCTTCCCCGCAACGCGAAGCTGGGTGCGGAAATCAGAAAGCATACGTCAGCTCCGTATGTACAGCCCACGGACTTCACCGTAAATTCGTTCGCAGAATATACAGCTGCAAGCAGTTGCAGTACTTTTGTGATACGTTTTTTTATTTTTACATTGACTCCCGATATTGTACTACTTTAATATCTTTGGGAAATAAATGAACACAGTGTTCAGTGTTTGGCGTTCCTCTTGCTGCTCTGAGAGGTAAGCAGAAAGATTGAGAGAGTCAAAGAAATAGCAGAATCCACTCATCTCTAATTGCTTCTGTGGCTACAGTGATGTAAGCTATTGCAATATATTTTACCAATTCACGCCTATCCATCTCAGACTGTCTTTATTAAAAAGTATAGTAATAATAAAACTATGGCTGGGTGATATGGAGCCCATATCTTGATGTTTCTAGGCAGAATAGTGGTACACGATATATATGCATGCATGTACGAAGTGGGCTAAATATTTTAATCAACGTCACATGTGAGATGTTACCATCACTTTTATTAAAAGTGTCTTCACAACAAAATGCAAATTTAGGGTTTTCTTTCCTTTTTGCAGATATACAACTGTAACTATTCAACACAGACATTTTCATTATTGCAAACAGCCTCGACATTTCTCTTAAAACTGAAGGCGAATATTTAGGAAAAAAAAATCTAAAGCTAAAATCTATTTGGCAAATGGACCTAAAAACAGAAGCCTGGCAACAATAGAAAGTACACTTAACTGGAAAGACCCTCATTTTAAGGTATTGTCCTTCTACAACATAAAAAATATATATTGGAAATTATGATCTTTTTAAACTGTGACCCTTTTGTTAACCAGGCACAGCTGCCTTGTGTTTAATCCCTCGTTAATTCCTGTTCTGCCATTATTACTGTACCTGTCGGCGTGTTGTAAGCCTGTCTGATCCTGTTAATAAACACCCCTTCCTGGGTTTTGCTTGACCACACCGTGCATTTGAGCAGTCCCTCACCCACAAACGTGACAATTATTAGTACCGGTAATAGTGAACATTCCAGTCTGAAAAGAGGAAAGGAATGGTCGAAAATAAGGCAGGCAGATGATATTTCATACTTATTAGGTGGCTAGGTGAAACACAAATGTGTAGGGCCTCCATATGAAATATGGCAGTATTCTGCTGTGAATATATATCTGAGTTATATGCAAATCAAATACAGCACACTTTTTTTTTGTTTTTAATAATACCATAGTCCCAACAGACCCAAGTAATTCATCGGCGGGGAATAGCTACTTGTGACAGATCTAGACCTAGAGAGGTATGACAGGTTCATGCTGTTTCTGAACAGCTGTTCCGTCCATAAAGTCTGTCATTTCTGCAATTATTTATTTATTTGTCTCTTTACATGATCGCATTGCTGAAGTTCGAGTGTGTGCGTGCGCACGCAGATATTTCTTCGTTGCTTTGATTTTTCTAGCCACGTACAGCATGCAAGCACCGCACCCAGAAATAAAACGCAGTCATAGCCGGGAATAACCAACGCGAGTGCTTTGTTACGTAATGCGCCTCAATGTTATTGATCTGACGCCCAAAAATATCAGAGTTCCTTCCAAAGGCCCTGTTATCCCTGGCTTTGTAATAAAAAGTTATGCTTTCCCTGACAACCTCTATTTTCCAGTCTGTAGCTGTACGTCTGGCTCTCTGAAAGGCTACAACAAGAATGACCGAAATTGATACTATTAAGCAGAGAATGATAGCAGTGGCAGGAGCGCTTGTTTATACTCTAAAATTTGTACAATACAAACACATTCATTTTGTTTATCAAAGATACAAGCAACAGGGGTTTACAAATAACAGCGGGGGCCTTTTCCTGGGGCCTTGGCCCCAAGCAGGAGGTTCAGATGCAGACAGTAGAGTTCAGAAAAAAAGAAAACACAAAACAGCCTCATTTTTCAGGATGATGCATAATGTACATTCAGCTCGAGTAAAAAGAGCAAAATCATCCATCTGACAAGGCAATTAATTTTGCCTCTTCCTCTCCAACTGGCATATTCCATACTGGCAGGTTTCATGGTAACGGTTGATAAGAGCCCAGTGACCATTATTACAATAATTGATTCTCATTCCTACCTAAAAGGGACACTTTATAGACCTTCAACGATGACACCGCTGTTAAAGTGATGGCCCCCAGGTCGGAGAAATGACAACCCTACACTGAAGGGCGTATCTGTCGCCAGTCATCAGATATACTTCTCTCGGGGATGGTGGCTGTTCTCGGTCTTTGTAGGGGGACAGAGGAAATGATGGATGAGTGGCAACATCGCAATTAGGGGTGGAATGAGCTCTCGGCCGAGGAAACGCACGACGGAAAACACTTTTTTTCTTTCTGCGTGTGTAGCGGGTCACAGGACGCAGACTAAGAAAGGACGACAAGCACACCCTCGCATTTGTCGATGCCTGCGAATGAGACCAAAACTGGGTTCTTTTAGGAGGAAGAAGCACCAAGACATCAAGGAGTGAGAGTACCAGGAGGGAACCCATTCAATGATAATGGCAGCCTATAAACGTAAGTGTTTCCCTTAAAAAAAAAAAAAAGCAAAATATATGACTCTGCTAATAGAATTGTCCCCAAAATCTTTCATGACATGTATTATTCAACGGCTATATAAGGCAGGTTCATTACAGATAATTTGATCAATCCCGCTATCTCGTCCGCACCAGAGCGAGGTTCTCGGAGAGTGGCCTTTTCTCCTGCAGAGACACGGGAAATGTCACACGTGATTCTGCCCCCCTGCAGGCCTGTCGGGTGCCGCCAGG
>JAODLC010000002.1:332983-360934 GCA_026781145.1 Hippopotamyrus pictus
GGGGGGGGTGGTAGGCGGGGAGTGCGGGTGCATCTCCGGAGGCGAGCAGCCGGAAGAATGCAGAGTGCCATGCGATGTCAGGCTGTCTCAAGCCGTCTGGCGTTTCGCCAACATCTCCCTAGAGCGTCCCTGGGTAGACACAATCATTTCAGCATGCCGAACGGGGCCAGGGCCGGAAGCTGGGGAAGGGAGGACAATGGGAGTTCATAAGCCACCCCCGTTGTGACGCATCTAAATTATACCAGCTGTAACAAAGCAGTAACCGCGGGAGCCTTTAGCAATGTTGCAAGGACATCAGACATCTAAAAATACCCTCCCCTTTGCCAATTCGCTGATTAAAACAACTATGGAGGCGAGGTAGCAGGCCTGAATGCATTCTTATCATCAACTATCAAAGGAGCTGGCCTAGGGAGCGCAACAATAACGGAATCATCTGGGGACGTCAGCTCTTCCAGGCAAAAGACCTTTCTGGAGCAAGGGTGAAAAATCACTGCAAAAAAAAAGAAAAAAATAAGTATTTTCTCCACGTCTGAATAATCGGTTAAATTATCAAGACCTCTCCAAGGAACCCCCCCCCAATAAACTAACCACCCCCCCACCCTCGACTTTATTAAATTGATAATTCCTGCAAACTGTGTTAGGACAAATTGAACTCTTCTGTTGTTGATGTCGATGTCAGCTGAAAGACATAAAACAGTGGCACAAACAAATTAAAACGGCCACTTAAAATCTGAGCACATTTTACACCATTTTCAAAGCAATTTCCACAGGCCAATTCTGTGCAGAAACAAAATCACTTATGTCTACTGCAAGAATAATTTATTCAATTTTCTCCACATAGGCCAGCTGGTAATCACCAACTATATATAAGTCAAGACATCGCTTAAAGTAATACTAAATTAATATGATTAACTTGCAAATGTTTGCCTGTGTTCCCATAATGGCAAACCAATTACATTAACCCCACCACTATGGCCAAGCTGCCAGTTAGCGACAAGAACACTCATTTAGGCTGCTTTTAGCAATAAAAAAAGAATCGACCCTCCATCATTACATGTATATAGGCACAAGTCATCTGAGATGTCAAAGACATTGACTTGGCTTTATTGCTTAAACATCCAGCTTTTTGAGATATACAAGGGCACTTCAAGTTGCTCAGGAAACCACTGAAAATGTTTACCGCCTAATTTTGCAAAGGGATGGAAACTAATGGAGGAGACCTTGGCAGGATGGGGGTTATCTATCTCCAGCATGGAACAATGTTTTGACTTTGCCGGGTGACTTAATGAAACTGTCTTCCACAGAGGTGAAACGCATGACAGGCACTGATAAGAATTATGGCAGAAACAAACACAATTTGTGCGGCAGGGAAGCTGGCTTTGATAGAATATTGAAAGTAAGCGATTAAAAAAAGATGCACGATGAAAACAAGATGGCGACCACATCTGAAATTTCTTCTGAAGTAGCGAAGAGGAATATTCAAAGTGAAATTAATCTGTGTTGACAGAGTACTCCTGTAAGAGTTAAATGACATTAACTGATGACATTCTTACTATAATTAAAGTACTAATTACTTTAACTGAAACCGTGAATAGCCATACTTATTAAGAAAAACGCCTCAGTCTGTGTAAATCTGTAAATCTTGGAAATCTTATTTTTATTTTAATTGTGTGACATATCACAAATAATCAGCAATTGAAAGCTCCTCCACAGCATGCAGGTAACTCTGAAAGGTGCGGTGTGGGTTTGGGGAGGATAGGCACAGCTGAGAATTGACGTCTCAAACCGTAAAGGTAGACGGGTTTAAAGGGAAATGGGACATCTTTGCAAAGCACTTTCATAAACATCCAGAAGAAGCGTGAAATTATGGAAAATATGAAAGTAAAATAGATGTTTTCTCCTATCTTTCTTATGCTTTATGGGGAAAAAAGTGGAAAGTGCCTTTGAAAACTCCTTAGACAGGATTTTTACATTTTTTCAGCAGCCAACGCGATAGCAGCACTGTTGTTATGTCATGGTGTCCTGATGTTATGTGTCACGCTGTGTCATTGTTATGGAGTCATGGTATCTCATTGTTATTATGTCATGGTGTTTTGTTAGGTGTCATGCTGTCGCATTGTTATGATGTTGTGCTATCTCAATGTTATTGTGTCATGGTGTCTCGTTGTTATGATGTCATAGTGTTTCATTGTTATGGCGTCATGGTATCTCATTGTTATTATGTCATGGTGTTTTGTTAGGTGTCATGCTGTCGCATTGTTATGATGTTGTGCTATCTCAATGTTATTGTGTCATGGTGTCTCGTTGTTATGATGTCATAGTGTTTCATTGTTATGGCGTCATGGTATCTCATTGTTATGGTGAAGTATTTCTCAATATGCATACTTGTCTTCTATTGTCCTCGTTTGACATTATCTTCCGTTGCCACTTCTAATGCTAAGAACAGAAGTACAGAGGACAGTAAAAATCCCTTGATGTCATTCTTGCCCCACCCCAAATGTCAGGGATACATCAGTCGCATCCTCGCCAAATGAGACCAATCCCATGATTCATTGCATCCCAAGTTAGCAAGACCACTCTTGCCAAAACCGCAAGTATGATCTTTATGTTCTTGGTATTGAGAAACACCTATAGTGTCACATTGTTATGGTGTCTTGTTGTTATGGTGTTTCAGTGCTATGATGTCATGGTGTCTCTTTGTCATGTTGTCTCATTGTTAGGGTGCCTTGTTGTTATGGGTTTATGGTGTCACATCGTTATGGTGTCTTGTTGTTATGGTGTTCTGGTGCTGTGGTATTTCAATGTCATTGTGTCACCTTCTTCCGTCTGTATGGACCTTCATCAAAGATCTCCACAAGTTACTCTGTTATCACAGTTTACCTGAACTCCAGCAATACTCTTGGTAATGATAATAATGTACCAAGCTACCTATTTATGGGGAGGGGGGGTGCAGCTGATAAACAAACATCCATCCATCATACCCACTTATCCACTCCTTAGAAATGGTCCCAATATTTGCATTTCATGTTTACACTGCAATGTACATTACACTGTGTTTACATTTTTATTGCTTACACTGTGTTTACATTTTTATTGCCATAATCGTACATGTATTTATTGTCTTATTGACTGTTTAATTGTGCTTTTAACACCAATATCATTTGCATTTCTGATTTGTGTTTTGATTTGCATTTACCAGTGGCTGGAAGGACATGCAGAGTAAGACTTTCATTGTATCGTATAGCTGAATTTATTTTGCATATGACAATAACCTCTTGGATATCAAATCTTCCAACAACTCATGAAGTACTGTGTTGTAAGGGAGAGCCTGGTGGTGATCCTGTAAAGAATGGGGAACAAGGTAGGGGATGGATGGGACAGAGACTAATAACTTAATATACCTCCAAGTATTTTCATATAATAATAGAAAGTAACAAAATGTGCACCTGGACAGATTGACTTACATTTCACATTCTCAGCAGGCCCTCCCTTGTGGGAAGAAGGAGAAGGAAAAACGAAAGCCCTGATTAAGATCAAAGATCCTGATTGCAGTGCTCCACAATCAGCAGTGTCCCTGCCATGATGAAGGTGTCATTTCAAACAAGTGGCTGAGGATGGAACTCCTATTGTTGCGGGGGGGGCTGAGACCGACCTAAGGTTTCTTCAAAGCTGACACTTCTCCGGGGCCAACCTTGCATTCCTTTGATGTCTCACACAATTGGCTTCTCTACCTCATTTTCCAGCTTTTCCGAAATATTTGTTTTGTGTACTTTCGAAAAAGAGAAAAAAGAAAATTAATAATGCATGGAGTGTGGATTATAGCAATGCCCAGACACCTCAGTCAAACAGAAATCCCCTCCCTCTTTGAAATAAAGCACCGAAGGCCATTGTCTGAAGCCTGCTTAGTTTGTCAAATTCTTATTCAGTCTACAAACAAATCCGTGCTCAAAGTTACAGCTCAAAATTTCTTTGTTTTGAATGTGATAACTACGACGAGGCTGAAAGAATATCAGCTAAATCCCTTCTCTTCAGTTTAAATTGCATACAATAGTAATTCAGGATAAACAGGTACACTCTTAGTCCTGCAGTTGGCATAACGGTAGAGGTGATCGACTTTTAAACAGCAGTTTACCCATGAGGCACAACTTTTTAACAATGGGAACAGGTGATTCTTCTATTCTCTCATAGTCACCCATCGAGATATTAAGGTAAATGAATCATCCATCCATCCATTTTCCAAGCCGCTCATCCTACTGGGTCGCGGGGGGTCCGGAGCCTATGTACAGTAAATGAATCAATGCGCAGTAATGTGACACAAAACAAAAAATAAAGAGAAATCATAGTGGTGAATCACAATGATTAAAAAAGTCAATTAACAATAATTAAAATAGTAATTTGTAAATTTTAAAAAAATCTCTTTATTATGATTCCACCCATCTATCATCTGTAGTTGCTTGTCCAATACAGAGTCACAGTGGACCTGGAGCCTGTCCCGGGAAGGACGAAGCAGAAGGGCGAGGACACCTTGGAACGGATGGCAGTCTGTGACTGTATACAGCCTGTTATTATTATTATTATTATTATTATTATTGCTGTTGTTTTGTTGTTCTTCATAGCAGCAACAACAACAACAACAACAACAATAATAATATGTAACCCTTAACTTGAGGCTGTCATCTATAATGCATTATAGATACTGTCATAATGCACTATAACAGTCAGTATAGGAATTAAGGACGCTTTGTATTGCATTGTAAAGGTATCTATAGTGCATTATGCATGAAAGTTTCATAAAGCATTCATAATAATAATAATAATAAACCTAGCTGTAATGTGTTATGCCTTTTTATAAATATGTATAGCCCTGTTTATGATTTATGAATGCATTTTTATGTTATGTTATTAATGTGTGCATCGATTATTACAGGCATTCACAGAAAGTGTACATAATAATAATAATAATAATAATAATAATAGAGTAATAATATTTCCTTAGATGAAAATTCCTATGTAACATGTTATCCAATGAGTATGTTACATGTTATCATTTCAAATGAATGGGCCATTAACACACAGACACTGCAGGAAGCCCATTATTTCCAGGACTCTGCTGAAACTCTTAATGCACATAAAGGCCACAAGGTGTTGAGCATGTGAATACATCAAAAAGCATGATTAGTGCATCTATGATGTACCAGTCCGTCAAAACAGGCAGCACTCCCACCCACGTGTGCGCACACTTATCACAGGGGTCTCTGGGGCGATATATATAATGGTTGTAATGGTTGTACAAGACAATATACAACATAGAGCAGAGATTTGCATCAACTGGATAATAAAAATAAAGCAAATCTGAGAGCTGAGCATCTGTACACAAGCAATGGTATTTCTCCAAGACATGTTTTTATGTTACAATAATTTCATGTTTATAATATACATGTTCTTAATGTGCGACACCGTTGGCTTCATTATTTGCCTCATTACTCACAATAATAATATAGTCAAGCGGTTACCCAGCAGCATTAGCCTGCTGCCTGAACACTCACTGCGATTTGTTACTGCCTTCAACAGGAGAGCCCAGTGAAAAGTTCAGCGATAAATATTCATGCTGGTTGTGCATGCAAAGGGAGCAAGCCATCCGATGCACACATAATATTAGCGAGATCAGTCTTGGGGTTGAGAAAATACAGGACGCAGCATTAAGAGGCGGCTAAGCAAACTCCCGGACTGCCAGAGATGTTTCTGGGACTCGCATCTCCTTGACGGCCCAACTGGCTCCGGATATTTGGAAGATTTAATGCACCCAACGCTGTGACCTTCAAAAATCTGATGGATCCTGGCAGCCCAGGAATGCCACTGCCAAAGCTTGGTGCGGACAGCCGAAAAACACAGCTTGAGGACGTCGACGCTGTCAACAATCGTTATCTGTCGGAATACATCAACAAAATACCGGCTTGTTTCTCTATTTAAGGATCAAATACACAACACCGCTCTATTGGTGCTGTGAAGAATACTAAAAATATTCATATTTATATTTTAATGTGACTCAGTGACCATCCAGCACAGGATTATTACTTTCTTTTACTGTCGCATGGAGCATGACAACATCTGCTATCCTTTTTTCCTTTTGAAACAAACCATCTCACTAGCATATTACAATTTACGCCGCAACCCCCCCCCCCCCCCCCCCCAAAAAAAAAATTTTAAAAATAAATAAAATAATCAATTTATATAAACGCACTTTAAATATAAAATATTAGGCTTAAAATTCAATTGCATGTCTTGAATTTATGGGAATAAACTGAAATTTTGGTTTCGGATTGAGTTATGCACGGCGTTTCAAGTTACGTGGGCTTGGAGTGATGAATTGGAATGGAGTATCTCAATAGAAGCTGGCTGATTTTAAAGCTTTTATACAATAAAGTGGATATTGAATAAGTGTTAGCAAAAGTATATATGGCAGGGGTGGTATGTGCATACTGGAATTTGATTGGAGACTAACTGAATATTGATGAGCCGTGAGGGAGTATTAATGACGAGCTTCGGCGATAGCTGATACCTAATGCAGACAGACAAATGAGCCTCTTTGCTTATTACTTCTCAAATGAACACAGCTTATCATTCCTGAGTAGGAGCACCATGCAAGAGGCTGTTCTGAAGTGTGGAACAACGGTATCTGCCGCAGAGATTCCTATCTCTATCCCCCTCTTCAAATTGATAAGACACCCCGGCGATGCTATCACGGCCCACTATTTTAGGCACTCATTAAATTTCCACGTATTTAATAATTTACGAGTCTAAATCAAGCTTTTCTAACTACTTTTGAGAATACTCTAGCCTCTCTCCTTCGCGGGCAACAAACTCCGAACGTCCAGTTAGCGGTGAAGGCATTCAACGTGCGAGGTTTCTCCACGGCTGAACGGGTGTGGGGATTGTGATAGAAAGACATTGTTCTCCCGCCACAAGGATTCTGTTCTTATGAAAAGGAAAGGTTACCCCTTTCTGACATACCATAACACATGGATCAATGCATCTGTCAGAATTTATTAGAATTTAAAATAAGTCAACGGCCTTGGATCTGTGTGGGTACAGTGAACGTTTATCATTACAGATATCTTAATTCTTGCAAATGCATCCAGTGAGATTCAAAATGTGCTACATCCCAGGCCTCACTCCGTGAATCAAAATGTCATCGCAATTAATACGGCAATAATTACATGCAAGGATAATAGTTACGCGATGTCGGGGAAGAGCGCGGCGTGATGTTTACCCTTAAAATATGAAAAGAACAGAAATGCATGGACAATTAAGAAAAGGGACGAATAAAAAATTATCTATCAGCTACTGGAGTGGAGGCCTCAGGCCACTGGCCTCATCTGAAGGGTCAGTGAATTTCATGCGACTGCCGTTGAGACCTGTTGGCCGAAGAGCTTCAGCTAAGGCAAGATTAATGGACCAGGGCCCCTCACGGCTCAGGGTATTAAACACATATCCAAAGCCCCCACTGCGGGAGTCGCACGTTACGAGCCCAGCTGTGTAAGCTTCCAGAAGGCTCCCAGGGAACCTCCGGTGAACGGGTAAGGAAGGCATTATCATACTCTCCCTCAAAATCGCACTTGCCACAGAAGCTGATGAAAGCTGCCCGAGGCATATAAGGCATTGATTTTTTTTTTTTTTACTCATTTTTATTTATCCTGTCAATGGATATATCAGAATGCAAAATACATCAAAAGCTGTAGCGAGACTCAAAGCATCTACTACATAAAAATGGGAATTAGTTCTGCATGTATCTGTATGAACAGTAGTGTTGAAGAAAGATTTAGCTAAGTCTCAATCCCTTACCATTCATGTGAACTGCCGATAGCTGATAGCTGAGGATCACATTATGCAGGCAGGGGGACAAGAAGACCCAGTGCTGTACGATCATAAGACGTGCTGAGGGTGTGCACAGTGCTCGCACTATTGGTGGTATTTCATTCATTTTCAATTCGGATTTTTAGCTACATAAATGTATGCGGCATTCTCAAATAAAAAATTCACCCATATATCTTCCGACCAGTTATCCAGTACAGGGACAAGCGGGGGGCCTGGATTGTATCCCGGGCTACAAAGGGCAGAAGACTAGGGTACACCTTGGACAGGATGCCAGCCCATCACAAGGCAGACAGATACACACACACACACACACACAGTGAGCAAATAAATGCCAAATTGATTGTCTTTAGACTGTGAAATGAAAGGAAAGCACCTGGAGGAATGTGAAAACCTCTCCCTCTCTCTCTCTCTCTCTCTCTCACACACACGTGCACACACACACACACACACACACAAATGCACACACAAGTGCGCGTTTGTATGCATATCTTTGTGGGGACCATCCATTCATTTCTATGGAAAAAAACCAACAATGGCAACCTTAACCCCTACCCAGCCATAATCTTAACCATAAGTGACTAAATAAGATACGATAACTTTTGATACGTGACCTCCCTCACCCCCCCAAACACACACACACACACACACACACACACACACACACACACACAGGATTGTAATTATATCTTTGTAGGGACTCTCCATTCATTTCTATGGAAAATAAACCCTAATGCCAACACAACCAAAAAAAATGTCCCCACGTGAAAAAAATGTTCTCCAAGGTGAAAAGCTGAAAAGAAATCTGGCCCCCACAATGTAGTAATTACAAGCGTGCATGCACACACACACACACACACACACAGCAGGGTGGGATAAAACCCACAGCCCTGGAGGTGTGAGGCAGCCCTGTTGCCCACTGGGCTATCATATCAGCCCCAGCCCATAAACTGTACATAGTATTTTGAGCTGGCATCACAAAAATGTATGCTGTGTTTTCAAATAACCCATCCACCCATCTATCAACCAACAAATCTCGGTGAGCAGAGGGCACCCTGGGGTACACCCTGGACAGGATGCCAGTCCGTCACAAGGCACACACACTACGGGCAATTTAGAGATGCCAATCAGCTTAACTGCGTGTCTTTTGACTGTGGGAGGAAAAGTATGTGACAGAGGGAAAACATTCAAACTCCTGAGAGTGGAGGCAAGACTCAAACCCCCAACCCGAGAGATGTCAGGCAAACAGGACTTCCCACTGAGCCACCATCCCACCCCCTAACAAAAAAGCATTATTTTTATTTCAATGTGAAAAAATTCACAAATGTAGGCAAGTGGCTAAGAATTTACTGTCACTCAAATAACACAATCCCTGCCATTGTCAAGCCCCTAGATTCAACAAACCTAATCTTAAATTTTATATCAACGATGAAAGAATAATCAATTATGATTTGAGGATATATTAGTGATGAGACATACTTTGTGACTCTCTGTGATTAAGCACTAATCACCGTGATCTGGTTTTTGCTTTGGTGATTAAACATTATTCATTATAATTAGGCCATAGGTTGTGCCTTATAAATAGGGCATACTTTGAGCAATGCTTCTTGAGCCCAGATCACAACATTTGTCCTGCGAAATAGACAAATTATGTAAGTTTATAGTTCTACAACATTGAAGTCTGGCTAAGATCTGGAGTGGAGTCTGTAGGTCTGAGAAAAATCTGAGAAGCTTCTTAGCAGAAGGCCAACTCTGAACATCCATTTTATATGTGCCAGTCTTGAGCTAGGTAGACACTGGGTGTCCACGTGGGCTTTCTCTTTTCTTAGTGGTCAAAGCATTGCCTAAGTTCATGTGATTGGTTGAGGGCATGAAATCACATGATGATGATGATGATGTAGCATGAATATACAAGGGGATAAGGGGAAAAACCTGGACTCTCGGTCTCCTCTTTTTTTGCTTTGTTACTTTGTCTTTCCTTGCAGTAGAATGCAATGCAATGTATTTACATTCTCGGAAAATAGTAATGTTTTATACATTTTTTCAATTTTAGTAATAAAAAAACAAGCAGTGCAAACTGTCACAAAATGATAGGTGACAAACCTGCGGTACATGGCATTCCCAGTTTTACTAAGATCGTTTAAAAGCATCCTCTGAACGTTAGCATCCTGGAACATTCCAGGAGCTCACGACTGCGTCTCTAAACCAGGAGCGAAAAAAAAAAAAAAAAAAACTCGGAGCTTTTTTCGCTCCGCCGCTTTCGCTCACGGGCGACCACTGCGGAGTACGCGGCGCGCGCGTCCCCTGTTGTGCTTCCTTGTCGATGCCTACTCGAACGCACCTCGCGCCGACATCACCCTCGGGGCCGCGCCGCTTTCCGCGCGCCTGTCACGCAGCCTGCCTAGGTGCGCCGACAATTACACACCCAGCAAAGTAAGTCTAGAGGCACAACTTCCTCATACGCGTGTACATCACTGGAGCATCGCTGGCAAGAGAGTTTAATATTTTATATGTCAGTCATGTACGTGGGACTACATAAACTCCGCAAATATCTCTCGCACCCCTGGTACTTTCCGTTTCTTGTTCAGTAACGGCATTTTAAAGTACAACGGTGTCTGTTTTAGCAAGCGTAACTTTTTAAAAATCACTCAGGGGCTCCTACTTTTAATAAGATGGGTCGCCATTTGTATTCCTGACAGAATGATAACAGGTGAGGGAGATTAATTCCCACAACAGTTAATGTGTATCTGGTGATAAGACAGACCGTTGGGACTTATTGTGTGGACGTTCTATTGTATCATTTTGGATTGCCCGCTGTGACGTCATTCTAAATGGGCTGCTCGTGTAAGCCTGTAAGCCTATATAGGAATACCACAAGCTGATTTTTGTATTTATTTGCTGTCTCCGCCTGGTATTATTGTGACAGTTTCTTGTACTGAACAAGAGGTTCTATAACCTTTGGTTATATGCAACAAATTGTAAGTCTACCTCCTGAACATTTCACTCAAAATTATATTTAATTAGTAACAGTCCCTCACAACCTCTGTCTGTGCATACCGGAACAATAATCCATGTAATAAAATGCAAATTGATCTATTTCCCCTGTGTCACAAAGCTCATCACTAAGAAACGGCAACATTATCCGTTTTTTCCCCGCCTTGATCTCAGCAGGGGCATTTGCCGTACTCTCTCAAATGCCTCAGGACTTTATACCAACCTGAGGAAGCTGTGTCACAGTGAATCCTTTAAACAGCGAGATTACCAAGGACTATAGCCTCCTTTTGTTAAAATTGGAAGTAGAGTTTCTATGGCACTCGGGGAAAAAAAATTAATGTTCAATCAGTCTTGGCCAAAACCCAGAAATGGTTGTAAATGGAATAAAATAATATATATTGTTGGTGAATGACTGCAGGTACTTGTGTTAGATGGAGAAAGATCCATCTATCTTTCAATCAATTAACTAGTGCAGGGTCATGGAGAGCCTGGAGCCTATCCCAAGGAGCCCAGGGCACAAATTGGACAGGATATCAGTCCTTTGCTGTGCACTCACAGACAATCACACACTCTGGCCAATTTAGAGATACCAATTCTCCTAACCTGAAGTGTTTGGAATGGGGGGGCATCCAGGGAAGGAAAAAAAAACTTGAAAAAAAATAGAGAGTGAACATCAAATTCTGCAAGAATAGACCTGGGGAGAGAGGCAAACCCCCAACGTGGGAGGTGTGAAATGGCGGTGAAGCCAGACCCCACCCACAGAAGGACATTTAGACTTATTAATCTTTTTTCCCTTTTTCATAACTTGAATGACGGAAAAGTCTCTTTTTGCAGCTTTCATTTCTCATCAAATAAAGAATAAAATGCAATATTCTATTCTGCTTAGAGAAAATATTGCTGTCAAACAGCTTTACATCATCCCAATACCAGAAACTGTAACAATGACTTTAATATGATTACTAATAACTAATGACAAAAAACACATACAGTTTGATGTGCAATACTGTATTTTCTAAGGTATAAGTTAGAGAGGATATTTCAGTCACATTTTTATAATCGGACAAGCTGAAATATGAAAAACATCTGGAAGACATATACAATGCCAGTATATGATACCTGGTACAGTTACACGGCTGGTTTCTAAAAGCCATTTTTTTTCCCCCAGACACTGAAGCGGAATAATGATATGCAAGTAATTTCCATCACCGCCACCTTACACCTTACCTTCCTTAATATAGCACACTATAAGGAACTTACATTTTTTTTTTTTTAAACCTTAGAATCGATAATACATTCATCCCTCCACGTATAGCTGCATTTCCAGCACATGGCAGTTTGTCAGCCTACCCCAGGATGCACAGAGTACAAAACACGGGCCATCCTGGATTGGATGTCACCGCAGGACACACCCACAATTTAGAGACACAGCTTCACGTAACCACAATGGCTCTGGACTGCAGGAAGAAACCCATATGAACACGAGGAAAACCTACAAACTCCACCACACACAGCTGGGGGCAATAAATAAATATAAATGTGGGAAAAATATATATATCAGTATTCATAGCTCTTGACATTGGATGACAAGGGAGGTGAACCTTAATTTAGTGGATACAGTCACGGCAATGCAGGAAGTCTAACAGTGAATAACACAAGACGGAGTCTTACATCAATCTATCTGTGACATAATTAGACGGCAGGCATTTCTGGGAGTCACCACATGTGTCGTAACTCACTTCTGCAAGCTGGCTTTTAAAAATACAGCCTACTGGAATGGTGTGAAGCAAAAAAAAAAACTTCAGCGTTGTCATGAAGCATTTGCATCAACCTGTCCATCACTTACTCAGGAACACACCGTCAGGAAGGTGTGTGAGCGTGCAGAAATGACCCGAATGTATATAAACACCCCCCCAGCAACCCCCAGGACACTGCTATTGATTATTCCTCCAAATGACCATTTTTCCTTTTCTGTACAGGAACCTGTAGTGAAATTAATCCAGACCTTTCAAAGCTTAGTTTCATGTGCCTAAAAATGAGCTCGGCATGGATAAACAAAGCATTTTCTCAGAAATGATATTAAGCAGCCAACTGAGGGGTAGAGGGGGGGTGCGGGGGGTGACAGTGCGTACATTTCTGTGTTTGTTTTTTAAAGATGGCCCCTCCCCTCAGGCTAACTGAGTTTGAACCTAATTTTGATTTTTAATTAAGTATAATTGTGCAATTTTACTATAAGGCAAAAATTAATTAAAGGAAATGTTATTTATTTATGTTGAAAGGGAAACGTGCTTCCCGAAACTGTCACACCGCACAGCTTCAAAATAAATGCAAACCCTTGGTTTCTGCGAAGCAGCCCTGTTAATTTCATAAGCATCTGCTATAAAAATATGGATAACATATCTATTGCTGTAGTCCATTACACTTAATCTATCTTTAACTGATACGAAGAAATTCTGAGCATTGCATGTCCATTTTAATTGAAATCAGATATTGTTTTTTAGCTGTTTTCCCCTGATTTGTTTTATTTTACGTAGAGTACTGGAATACAGAATAGAGACTGTGTTTGAAGAAGAGAGGGATTTTTCACTGGCAGCACGGTCTGAGAGAAAAAATATTTAAATGAAAAAAGATGGATGAACAGGCAGACAACTGAAAATATTGGCAAATAGGATGATGTATGTTACATGCAGGAGGAACTGACTAGACTGGAAATCTTGGGAAGCAGCTTGCAAGAGGACCCCTGCTGTTGATTGAGGAACTCAGGGTTCAGCGTGCGTGTGATGCAGGTGAGCGCGTGAGGTCACGGGCGGATCAGCCAGACTGCGGTTTGGACGGCTTCCATCCCTGCTTAGGAGGAGCCGCAGAGGCGAGCGAGCCCCAAGAAGAATTAAGGGCGGTTGCGGGTGGCTGGATGCAGGGAGGATGAGAAGCGGCAGGCACCGCTGGGAAGACTGGGAACTGGATCAGCTGCTGGGCTGCCCTCGAAAGTCATTTCCTGTGAAAATACGGGATGTGAGTAAAAAGGCCCGACCGGAAATCTTGTGGGGAAAGACGTCTGAATGCAGTCATTCTTAATAGGCCAGGACACTTTCCCACTCTTACACAGAGGAATCTTTTGAAGGAATTATCCAGCAGCGTTAACAGCTAATGGCCTGCGAATGTTATTATTACAAGGCTCGGAAAAAATCATTGGTCTGTTAGATGACTATATACTGGATAACATGCATAACGCATATCCATTTGACTTCTAGTTTAAAAAGATTAATGCATATATTTTGTAGTTTAAAAAAGTCAGTGATTATCTATCTATCTATCCATCCATCCATCCATCCAACCCAACACTTCTCTTGGTGAGGGTCACATATTTCTGCTCCTTTCAACCTTGTAAAATGCACACTCAGGCTCTTACACCCTGTGCTCTTCACTTGTTTCATCTAGATTTTTGTTCCCTGAACTCTTTCTCTTTGCTGTCTTTGTTTTTCATTTCCCTCTTTTTGTCTCATACAACTTGGCTGACAGGAATTTCATTTTAAACCACTGTGGTTGGGGGGTGTCTGTCTTCTTTCTGTCTCTTTTTTGAGATCAGTTTATTGTTGGCTTTGATTATACCTGTATGCATAACTATGGCTGCACATGCCAAAGCCATGGCAGAAGACTTGGTATTAAAGGCAGCTGATGTCCAGTAGCAAATTCATGTTTTGTCAGTTAGCAAACACAATGCAAACATAAATTTGCAAAGATCTATGTCAGTTTTCTTGGCAGGACTTCAAATTCTGACAGAAATGCATTTCATGGCTTTGCATAAAAGTTAATTTTCATAATATTTTTCAATATTCCCACCACCCTATGTTGTGAGAATGGATGGGTAGATGGATGGATTTTTCAGAATTGATTGTGGGATTCAGTGACAGGCAGTAGCATCCCCCCTTGACCAATTTCTGCAAAATATGGTGTCATACTATAGCCCCACTCAACATTTATTTATTGCAGCAACTTCTGTTTCACAATTCAGATGCATGAACCAAACAGTTTTTATTATTTTATGCGGCCATTTCAGAGTTTGTTGAGGTTTTTGCAATCAAAGATGCTGCAGTACCACGTAATATATGTTTCAATATGAGAAAAAGAATCCATTTGAGTTTGTGGTAATGTATCACGTTGCCCTTGTTCCATATCTGTATATCTGAAGAATATTCATGTCACAAATAGACCCCAATTGAGCAATCCTAAAGAAATTTGTTGCACCCAGAGCCCTTTGTAAAGGGATAAATAATAATAATAAGCTAACAAATATGCTGTGCGTACTCTACAATGCTAACAAATATGTTGTACGTACTCTACAATTCACTTGAACAATTATACTGCACTAGCCTGGTACACAGTAAATAAAAACTTCTAAAACTACTTATGCTTTGCAAAAGCAACAGTGAAAACAGGTCTGCCAAAGATGAAAACTATATTTTTACCAAATGTTTCTATAGTAAGTGAAATTACAAGTAAAGTAAGTATTATTTCATGAAGAGGATATATGGCACTGGTTATCGTGATTGCTCTTCTGCACTAATATTACTGCATCTGAAAATGAATAATTATGATTATTTAAATAAATTAATTTCAATTCACATGGGGAAATATTTTATTCACCTATTTCATCCTGCTCTCTATGAGACACGCAGACAGATCACAGCTATCTTTGGGGGGGTGAGGTGTCACAGTACAGAGTCAGCCAGTGTCCACTATCCTGGGAGCAATTAGAGTTAAGAGCCTTGCTCAAAGGCGCAACAGGGGCATCAGTCTACCGACTATGGGATTCGAACCGGCGACCTTCTGATCACGCTCACAGATTCGTAACCTGCTGAGCCGCACACCATCCCCATGATGACTCATTATGGCTACAATTCACAGGTTAAGACCTTTTATTTACACATATGTGCACAAATATTAGAAATCGGTTTGTAAAGGCCAGGGCGCGTCCTCCAGGGCTCATATTTACAGCCGGTGTCGTCAGCCACACCTCGCCAGTAGACCTCTGATAGGCTGGGAGCCTGAACACATGTCAGTTTAACAGTTCGCGAGTAAACAGAGGAGACTGTGGGACCGCTGTCGCCAGCCTGGCCGGCAATCGCACGCAATCTGAGGAGCAGGTACCCCCCCCCCCCCCACGTGTCCTCAACACCAGTGGCGCCAGTCGCCACGGGCAGACAGAGGCGCATGTCATTAGACGACGTTGATGGGGACAGAGCCAAATGCCACAGAGATGCTGGGAGAGGCCAGCACCTTCCAGGAGGCTGAACTCAGCCCCCCCCCCCCCCTTAGCAATCCTCCCTGGCAACGAGCGGAAGCACTCAACACCGTTACCGCCAAGCCAATGGAACATTCCGGGAGATTCTGGCACCTACTACCAGCACGTTTAGAGCTGTGCAGGACTTGAAAATGCGTCAAATGCTTCTGCAAATATATTTACGGTCATATGTCTTTGAATAACGTGTGACAGTTTAGCCACTCGCTAATGTTGCCTCTGAGGGAGAAGCTAATTACTTATTTATTTGGCCAAAAAAAAAAAACCAAACATTATTTAGGAGAGGCATCTGTAGAGATGGCTTGCAAATACTGTCCTGTTTAAAATTCACATTTAATGTCATGCAGCCTTCCCGCTGTGGCATTTTGTGTCACTCCGGCGGTATTTAACGGGACTGAAAAGAGTCGCATTTCACTTGCAACGGCATGTCATGCGTCCGCCCTCGCTAGCCGACTCCTGGTGGCACTTTGTTCCCGACGCCCCTGTTTGATTTTGCTGTCACGTGCGGCAGCAGCGCATGTGGCGATCCATTGTTCCTCTGTCATGCTTTCTGGTCGTGTTTTTTTCCTGCAATTTTCATGCACTGATGGCTAGCATTGTTTCAATACCTGCTATTCTAAGAGTGACACCTGAGCAAAGACTGCACTTCCATAATGCTTCTGGCTTTGGTAGTTACAGGATAATATTTTGGATTCTCCAATATTCAGTATAATACGGTAGCTAATGAAACATGGGGGCGGGGTTTACCCATAAAAGGGAAGTGAAAATGATGGCAGAAAATTGGGTAACAGAGGATGATGAGGCAATACACAAGCAGTAAGTAGGGATAGTGGTTTGCAATATAACCTAGTCTTCTGAAATGTGTTGAAGATAAATTGAAGTCCTTAAACACAAAAAAGGAAAAGTTAGAAGTGAAAAATGTGTGAAAAAAGATTATTATGAGCCATAAGCTTAAAAGCCTCTGTAGTCTAGGACTTGCAAAGTGCTTCTGAGTCCAGTGAGCCTTTATGGACATGTACTCAATAGCAATAAGAACTGCCATGGTAAACTGTTGTCCGCGGTATGAAATTCTCAATACCGCTTCATTTCACATTGCGGTCTGCAGGATTTATCTGTGTTTATTTATTTATACATCATACACAAGTACATAAAGCCAAACTCCAGCAAATGCCTTGCGTAGGATGGTTTAGCATTGCTTTAAACATACGTGCATTTTTTTGCTTTTTCTTTTCCCTTTTAACCTGTATCTGCTACAGTTTCTTCAGGAGTCTCATATCATTTTGCTGCAAATGTACGTTGCTTACTTTACCCATCACATGACCAGGTTTATAAGCGGGACATTAGTTACATCTGGATATTTTGGGAGAGGTTCGAGTTAGGACCTCTAGTTAAGGACTCTCCAGAGTGGTGCATTCTAGGACGTCGAGAAACAACCTTCACATATTGAAACTGCAGCTTGAAGGACACACTACTCAGAGTACACTTCAGTGATGACCAGGAGTCAAAGCTGATGGGACAGAATTGTGGTCAGAAGATGGATGGTTAAAGGGACAGATGGATGGATAATATCGCTACTATTTTAGTGGAACATCTAGACTGTGTGTCACATGAGTGACACTGTACATTCTTGGGTTAAATTGACATTTTGGTTTTCCTTCTATTTTTCACTTGTGTATTCTGCAGGTGCCCAGTGAAAAATTTACCTGCAAGAATGTGTTTTACTTAATGAAATGTGGAATCCATTGTGCTCTAGATGTATAGATTTATCTATAATGTATGGCAATTGAAGGAGTTTGTCTACCTCAAATTGGATGATTGGAAGACCTGAAGTGTCACAACCTCAGTCTTATACATCACGGTAAGATTAAAATGCACCAGGGACACAAACATGTGAAAGCAGACGAACTGGGTTCTGGCATATTGTAATTATTCTGTAAGAATTCCACAAACACCCTGGTTGCAACATTGTGTAACAAAAAGCACTAACTGCATTTTCATTACTCAAGTTCTGATCTCAGATCGTTACATCCAACAGATCAGATTATAATGCTGCTCAAACAAACGTTAATGAAAAGAAGTCAGAGCTTAGGTGGGTAATTTTAGCTGCCCAATTCACCTACATTTATTTTCCATGAATTTTAAATGTGTCCCTAAAATGCCCCAGACGGTCCGCCTATACATTTACCATAAATTTATCTGTATGCTCGTTTGTTTTAATCTTGCAGATAAAAATTCAAGAAATGTCTGTTTAATGCTTTTCAAACAGTAAAATATATGTAAGCAAATTAACCTAATCTTGGTCTGTCATGAACAAAGGAAAGGTCTAGAAATCCATCTATCTGTCCATCTATGCATACTGCTGACCAAGATCCTGAAGCTTATCTCAGGAATCAAAGGACACAGCGTAGGAGGGCATCCTGGTCTGGGACAAACACACACGCACACACACACACACGTGAACAGTCACCCAGCATCGACAATTTAGAAAGGTCAGTTTGCCTAATCACACAAGAAACTAGAGAACTGGGAGAAAACCAGGAAAATCCACATGTGGAGACGCAGGGATGGGAGGGTCTGGAGAAGTTAGGGTTAATCACATCAACCAGTCAGATGGTCAGGTATATACGAAGAGGCACCAGGGAGACGCTTTTTATAAGCGTAAATAGGGTATAAACATGCAGCTGATGCAGAAAAGCGGCCGTACCCAGTGAAGAGAAACCATGACGGAGGCAATTTGATTTCGCCTTTTTTTCCCAGTGACACAAAATTCTTGAAAAGCCCCGCTGGAGCATTCTGAGTAGGTCAAAGTGATGACAGCCCATCATCTCACGTAGGAGTCGACACTACAGTCAAATTGTCAGCCTTTGGACGTGTGGGCGGCGAGAATCACATCATTCACATTCGACTGACTTTAAACTGCTCTGCGGGGCAATAACGAAACGGATAGCTGGAAACAATGCGGGCAGCACTTTCTTGGACATTGCATACCAAAGGCGGACAGACAAACTAGCTAAGAGAATTAGCATATCTGCAGTAGTGTACCAAGTGGTGTATGTGATAGGGGAATGATATTCCAAAGTCTGCTGCCAGGGAGATTCTCTTTCACAGTTCCTCTGCGTTTATTAGTTTTCGCACCTTCTACTTGCTTTGCCACAAGAAATATATATATATATATATATATATATATATAGTTTAAACATGAAAACAATAGACACATAATACGGAAAAACAAAAAAACTTACATTTCATAACAATGAATGCATGTAGATCCAATATTCCATAGCTGCTCATCCAGTGCAGGGCTGTGATGAGGCTGGAGGCTGTCCCAGGCATCAACGGGTGCTACAGCTCATAATCACGCACTGATCACAATTTATAGACATCAATTTCCCAAGCAGCGTGTTTTTGGACTGCAGGGGGGAATCCCACACAACCACAGGCAGAACAAGCAAAATCTACACATGCCAAGCCCAGAAGGGGGGGGGGGGATTGAACCAACTGACTACGGTGCTAATCACTGAGCCCGCGCACCAGTCACGGCAGAGTCATTTTACCTACTACGTTTCACCATAATTTCTTTTAAAACTCATTACAGTTCGCTTTTATATATTTCTGTGCTACAATAATATTACCTTGCTAAGCAATGCAGGTAGTTACTGTTGTTTTTGAAAGACACAGCCAGACTTGTATAATTCAGCATGGCAGGTGACCTTATTTTCGACCAGAGTGGCCCAGAGTCTCGACATTCCCAAAGTGATAAATTAAGTGAGTTTCTCCGGCTCTGAATGTCAGCAGAGTATGTGAACGCTCTAGATGCATAACTTCAACGAAGGATTTTTCGGATGGTACCAAACCTGGCGATCTCTTCGAATATTAAAAATTAACTGAGTCATTTCACATAATGGCTACAGAGGTCAGGATGTCCTTATCTCATTTCCTTTGTAGCGAAATATCTGACAAAACGTGGAGAGGGTAAAAATAATTGCGCATAAAAAAAAAAAAATCTCCAAAAAAATACCCTGTGGCAATACTGACATTAATCATGAATAAAGGAATATTTAATCTGGTATTTTTGTTTCATGACTTGTAACAAAAATCCATACACAGCTTTTATAATGAACAGGGCTGTTAGAGGCATTCAGATTAAAATGAACTTTATTGTTTTCACCTAAGGCCCCTGAAAACACCCTTCGCTACGTTACATCCCATCTTTATTAAAACACACCGCGCTCCCCGCATTCGCCCGTTAAATAGCGAGATGGTAATACCTTGACGACGGCTGGACGGGACGCGGGTACTTCGGTGACCGTCACGGGATTAGCCTGTGCGCTCGAGCATCTCCATGGCGACGTGCGCGCAACACCTCAGCGTTTTATCAGCATGGCCTACATTAGGTGATTTAAAATACATAGCTCAGTAAAAAAAAAATTAGGTTAGCCCAACGCATAATTCATCTGCAGCGTTAAAAGTCAGGCAGCAAGAAGACAACGGTTTTGCAGAATGCGTTTTTCACTTACTGGAGCGCACCCAACGCTGGAGAAGCCGCTACAGCTATAGAGAAGTGTGGGATTGATTGTCATCTTTTATCCTTTCACACCCAACCCTCCCCACTCTGTCCCAGCATGGTACCAGCCTGACCCCGCGCCTAAAGATTCCCCCCACCCCCCAATGCGAGGAGTGCAGCGATCGATAATGATGCAGACTGGGCGACACTTTAGGAGCTAAAAGCCGAAGGTGTTTCTACGGACCCCCAGGGTCCCGCTCCACGCGGCGTAACGGTACACCGGCACTTTGCTGGAGGTGGTGCCACTCAGTTGGTCGTGATGGTAACCGGGGTTAAGGCTGGGTCATCGGGCCGGCAAGGCAGTGACTGAACCGTACGCAGGTAATGGATGCAACGTTGATAAACGTCCTTCAGAGCGCAGCTAGGGACTCCCTACTACCAAAGCGTGGTCACATAAGTAATTAATAACTGTGCCTGGGGGCGGGGGGCTTACAACTTCTTTTTGTACTTGAATATATTTGCCTCCAGCCACTTTTTAGCAATTTTTTTTGTGTCCTGTAAAAGAGGTTCTGTTTCTTACCAAGATCAAGAAGCATCGCAAATATGTTCTCTGCTGTCCTTTGGTCTCTTTCCACTTCGACTCTCTCCCAGCAAAAGGAGCATGTGTCATGTGCTGCTCTGAGTAACGGTCCCACAAATGCATAGGGTGCCGTACGGCCTGTACCTGTTTCTTGCAGGAATCTTTTCTGATAGCATCTTACATCCAAAGAAGCCAGTTTATGTCCAAATTCTGCATCACATTTCATTTTCTAGTATGATGTTTGGTCTGAGGCTGGACACTGTGTTGGTTCATACGTGCAGTTTTTTTCATCAGTCAGATGATTCTTAGGAATAAAACTGCATAATTGTTGTAATTTAAACAATGATTATATTTCAAAAATGTTAACACTTTACTTGAGGGGGAGCGAGAAATTTAGTAACTCACTACTCAAGTACAAGTCTTGAACGAATATAGTAATTGCATGAAATACATCAACCATTATGAATGACTAATGATGAACAATCATGGGATCAGTATGTAAGTAACATTTAGATTTTGGTTAATTCATGCATTAAGTAAGAGTGTAGTACTACATTATTTCTGCTCTCAAGTGTTACCAGGAAAAGTAACTCACTGACTCGCTCATTGACTCAAGTCATTCAGTAGACTATCTAAACCAGGGGTGGGCAATCTTATCCTGGGAAAGGGAAAGTGTGTATGCAGGTTTTTGGGGTAACCATTCGGTCAGCTGTTCAAACCCAGGTGTGAGGCTTCTTTATCCAATCAGTCATCTGATTAGTGATCTAATTTGGGATTTGTGGTGAAAACCCACACTCAAAATGGCCCTTCCTGGACAAGAGCCCATAAACCTTAGATTTATTCCAGAATTATTTCTCGAGTCTCTTGTTTCTCGTGACATGTGGTTTCGTTGGACTGGTCTAACTGGCCTTTACTGTGTGACAGTATGTGTGTGGCTGTACTGTGCCTTGTTTCATTTGCTTCCTGAGATCTCTATATATTTACAATTTAGGAAAAACAGAATGCAGTAAATTCCTACTGACATCTAAATACCAACCAAAGTAGAAACTAAATCAACCTGAGAAGTTTAAACCCAGATATCTCCAGATAAAAACAGCATCCTCCTTTGCAAGGCAGAGTGAGCTGCTCCTACAGGTAATGCATAATCTATCACAATTTCTCAGTATTCACCCAACGAGATATTGACTTACAAAGGACCTTTATTTTCACTGTTTTATTTGTGCACATTCAATTTGTTGCTGCTTTGTTGCCGGACAAATGAAAACAGAGAGCAGACATATAGGCGAAGGCTGTAAGCTTTACAACAGATTTTCCAAGGGCTTCCAAAGTCAGTCTTTATTTTGCAATGTATGAGTGCAAGTTTTCAGAGCGCCGCTGACAACCAGATCCTGTCACTGTTTTTTTTAATCTGCAGCTCTTTATCCTAATGGCCGTGTCACAGCGGAATAAAGGGAAGGACAATGATGGTGGTGTGGGGTCTCCACGGGCAGCTTTGTCCCCTCATACCTCCAAGGTTCACGGTTCGAATCCCAAAGTGGAGGTTGCATGTCCTCCCAGTATCATGTGGGTTTTCTCCCGCAGGCCAAACACACCCAGTTAGGGTAACTGACATCATAAAATTGCTTGTAGGGGTGTGGTGCCCCATGACGGACTGGCATCCCTTCTGTGGGATACCCCAGCCTTGTGTCCTGTGCCGCTTGGGATGGGCTCCAGGCCCCCACAACCCCTTAAAATCGGTGCATTACCTTGGACTCGAACCACAGTCTGATTTACTGGACAAGGATTAAATGTATGTTCATAGGAGGTCATGGACGATGGAAAGACTGTACCTAGTATGGTACAAAAAAATATAGACCAGACCGTTTCTGTCCCTGTAAATCCCTCGGAAATTCCCACCAAGAGGCTGTCAGCGGCTAACACAGAAAATAGATTAGCATAAAAAATGCATGAAAGGACTGTGCAAATTAACAGTGGAATTAATGAATCACATCTGCATTGAATTAATGTTACATGGAGACATTGAAAGAAAATGTGGATATTAACCCCAAAGAATAAGAACTGAATGCCGTTTATTTAAATGTGCAACATAACACATTTTTGCATAATTGCAGGAATCTAAAAAACATTCCTCTATTGTGTACGTTGCAGAGAAGTGCATTCAGAATGTATATCAGATTTTGAGGGAGTAATTAAATGAACACTTTTGGTATTCAAAAAAATCCCACTAGATTTTATCTTGTTGCAGCTAAAATTAATTAAGGTATAAATAAGACACCTAGTTAGCGAGACTATCTAGCTAAAATGATTAGTTTCACTGCATAACACCAGTTGTTATTGCTATTTTTGTTTATATGGAGTTTTCACACTGCACCCTCACTAAAGAGGAAAACAGTAGCAGCAGAGGTGAAAGGTGCCTAAATTATCATCTACAAGAAGCAGAGGTTCGATAAAGAGGAACGAGCGTCAGCAAATGCCTCTGGAGCGTGCACTGGCCTCCCTCCCTTCACACGCACGTCAGCATCCCCCTTAGAGCCACCCCTTAAGCGCGTGCGACACTTCACTTAGCAGTGTCGCCTTACTGTCTCAGGGCACCGTTTGACGCTGATATTATGGACGTTCCGGGCTTCAGCACAGCCCAATCCGTGTAACAAAGAGGGCTTCATCTTTCAAAGAGAGCAACGCTGTAGCCTGTGGGATAATTAGACCACGCGCTAATGCGTGGTACAGCACGCTCAGGCAGCCCGAAACATGCCAACCTGTCTTGATAAAGCTGCCATGGTAGAACAGGTTTAAGTGCACTGATGTAATGACCACTGGGGAGTTTCTGCACTTGTTTTTTCAAGAGATGCTCTATTGATTGAATTTCTGCAGTGAACATGCATGGGGTCATTTATTCTTATTGTCCAGCCCTAAGCAGAAATCAGTGTCAAATTTATCAATAAAGATGAATTCTGCAAAACTTTTAGCATTTTCACTTTGCTTCACTCTCACACTTAAAAAAAAAGCTGCATTTAAATAAATTAAAGTTCACCAGTAAAATGACTTTTACGTCTGCTGGTCTTGAATGCCTTGCACGAGATTGCACCAGGAGGGCGCGCATGCGTTTGTGCATGCCTCAGCACCGAACTCCCGTCAGCTGGTCGTTTTTTCGGCCCGCCCAGGTCTATATTGCACCTCTCAGGAGAGCCAGCGGCAGCTGAAGGAGTAGTGCATCGCGAGAGCAGCCAACACATTCTGCAGAGGTGCTAATGCTTTGGTGAGCCCAGACTCCCTGGCCTACTTAAACCCTCCCCTCCCCGACGGAACCATCAGGCTTGTCTCTGTGGAATTCCCCTTAGAATCGGTGGATTACCTTGGACTCACAGTCTGATTTACTGGACACAGGATTAACACTTCTACTCAATCTAAGTTACCTCACAACCCCTATACAGAATTTCTGGATAGATAATATGCTACTGTCATGCAATTATACCAAAGCTTCCTTAAATGTATGGTAAATTTTTTATTATTTATAATTTTTTTTTGCAATATGTAAGTTATGTGAGAACTGTGTATTGACTCGGACAGTGACTCACTGGATCTCAGACAGCACTGTTCCTGCTGATAAACACTAATTAATCGCATTAAATGCCTCATTCTTGTGGGGCAGGTGTACCCTTTGCCGGAACCAAAAGAGATCCCCAGATCCAATTAGGGCATTGGGAGGTAGTTTAGGGAGTTTTTAAAGCTCCTCAAGTCATTCAGTTGCATTTACTGTAAGTAGTTTGGCAACAACAAAGATTCTTTCACAAGTAAAACTGTCATTTTGAACTGGAAATAATAAACAGGGGTTAAAATGAGCCGTGCAATAGACTGGTGCCCCATCCTAGGCTGTTCCTCAGCTGGCGGCTGTAGCCTCTGGGATTGGCCCCGGACCCCCCATGGCCCTAAATAGGCTAAGCGGTTACAGAAAATGGATGAATGAACTGAAGGGGGCACTGCAGGTGGTGGTCCACATCTGCAGGTGGTGGTCCACATGATCTCCAAGTGTTGGCGTAGGACACTTCGGTTTGTTCTGTCTAAAAACATGCACTTTGGTGAATCAGTGTCTCTAAATTGCCCACAGTGTGAGAGAGTGTATGCACTGGCATCCACAGCGTGCCCTGCGTCATGCCCTGTACTGTCCTTCCTGGCATGAGCTCCATGCTCGCCAGGATCCTGCTCTAGGTAAGTGGAAATGGATGGATGGAAAGATTGAAGAATTATTTGAAAGGTATTGTTCCATTGCATTTCTTTAACTTTGGTTTTGCTGTTCTGACAAATAAGTGGCTTCAAGGTGCCTTAGGATCTGAACAAAATATGAAACAAAGGAGTCTTAGTAAGAGCTACCAGGACCAGCGATATAAAGCAACTGTCTCACTTACTTCAAGGTTCTCAACAGCACCACACGATCTCACCATAAATGTATTACTTCACTGTTGCTAACAGGTAACTATGGTCATATTAATTGTTTATTTACTGCCTTTTTACAATAAACTCTTGAAAAGCATCTATAGGAAACCCCATCGTTTATATTAATAAAATCTGATTTATTGTTAATTAAACACCACATAAATATGCATTGTGTGGCATTTAATGTATGCTGTGTGGTTTATAAGAATGAATTTTCAGCAGGGAGGAAAGAGATGATTAAATTCAGTATTGGGGGGGGGGGGGGGGGAAAACAAACGGCAGCCTATTATGCTAATTTTCTCTTCCCAGCTGATAAGACCGTCATTGAAATTTTGTAAGGAGGACATCTTCATGATAACATCAATCTTTCAATCTACATTTTAATTCTCGTTCAGGACAGTAATGGAAAATAGCCATTTCCATTTTTTTCACCCGAAAACAACCCGAAACAGGTATGCTCAAAACTGGAACACAAGTCAATTAAAATGCAGAAAACTGTGTTTATAATTTAATTGCATTGACTCTATTTCATTGTCTTTTCAAACTGAAGGCAATTTCCTGAAAAGATGTTTATCTGCGTAAAGGTGGCTGAGCTGAAGATTACATAAAAAAAAGATGCAATAAAAACAACCAAAATCGAACACTTTTCCCTGTAAAATTTGTTTGTGACTTTCACACAAGTCATCTGAAAAAAATTATAGTTTTTAACTGATGCTGACATTTTGAAATGACTTTGACAATGGTCATTTTCAGGAAATGGGTGACGATGAGAAACACCTTGCATGCACTGGAAATTATAACTTTAAACTGCTATCAAGATCACCAGTACTATGTATATACAATCTTTTGTCTAGCCCCCCTGTTTCGCACTGTCCAGTATTTTGCACTTTACGTCCTGTGTAAACCCTCCCCTCGTCACTTGCTGTCTGTCTGTACGCCATCCTGTGGTCCTGGGGTACCTTATTTCATGCCAGTATATACCTCTACATAGATGGTAGGACAATAAAGCCCACTTGACTTGATACAGCACCGATTGGTAAATTAATAATAAATATTTTCAGTAGTCTTTGATTCAAGGTGGTCTCCCCATCACGTCTAAATTTCTGCTCTTATAATCTTAAAACTACGGGCAGCTGGGAGACTGCCTGTCAGACAGTCTGCAGTGAAGGCAGGCAGGATACTGAAGGTTCATTTTAACCTTGCTCTTCCCATACATCCGGTTTAAGCTGGAGATCGAATCCACAGCCAAGGATGCTTTGGCGCCATGTTACCACTATGCTTGCAGTCGCCAGCCCGTTGTGTAGACCTGGATCACAGAGCCGCAAAATCAGCACCCCCCCACCCCCCGATAGTTTCAAGGCACTTTTTTTTAACCAAAAAGAAATATTAAATTGACTTGTCAGTCTTGCTTAGACCATGAACAAAAGCATCCCTTTGGCTTGAGCTCCTGATAGCGTTAATAGGTTTTCATGGAAAGACTTTGAAGGCCAAAAAGAAACATATTTGGGGAACCTGGTATTTAAATGCGTAATTACATTTCGACCACGGTGTTTGTGTTTGGGTTTTTGGTGACTTTTTTTTTCGAGGGGAGCTATATCTTTCGCGATAAACCGACACACAGAGCGGGTCAAAAGCATTGCGCTGATGAAAAAGAATACAGTATCAATAATGCATGCGTGGTCCATTTTAGATCTGGCCCGGCTGTCCGAATGTGGGAAGAGAGGAGATAAGACCAGAGATGGGAGGGAACAGACGTGGGAAAACACAAATAATCCGTAGAGCCGCAACCCCTTGGCTGCACGGAAGAGCGAGCAGAAAGCCACTGACCAAAAAAAAAAAAAAAGACGGCAGAAATATCTCTGTGAATGCAGAGGCCCAGAAAGACACTTCCTGCGGATGGAATCTCCTCTTCAGCATACAGATCTTTCATTCCCATCCGCAGAAAAGGTACGGAACGGGCCGCATTTCTATCACGATCTTCATATCTCGGCCGTTTGATATCAAATAACTGACTGGCAGAGCAAATTGATTTTCTTTCCCCGACGTGGGACGTGTGCAGACGCGACCCGATTCTCCGTATCGCATCCGTTGCCCCGCCAACCCCCCCACCCCCCCCCCACTTGTGTATTCCGGGCCTACCTACAGTACGCGGCCTCTGTTCATGTGCCTCTCGCTCATGCGGGCGGCTGCCCATGTCTCTCCCCCGTGAAGTATGACTTTCAGAGAGGTGTAGCACTGGCGCACCGGTCCTCCCTCTCATTAGAAGACAACCTC
>JAODLC010000002.1:370898-404035 GCA_026781145.1 Hippopotamyrus pictus
ATATAGTAAGCCTACTGTACATATATACAGTGGCATTTATAATTAAGATTTCACTTGCTATTTGACTGCATTATATGAATTTGCATATCCAATATTTTATGTATGTTTTTCTGGAATACATTGCTTTATGTTGTACCTTAACTATGAAAAATGCTTAGTTTACAAAGATATCAGGTACACTATTGTATTAGTCATTCATACCTTAATACATCTGCCTGTTTGGCTTTTTTCTGTCCCATAACTTGATCAATATGACTTTGAATACATTGTAGAAGGTTACAAAAGAAAATCACAGTTATTTTTTATTTGCTAATCCCATAAGGCTTTGGATTTCTTCCAGTTTGATTCAAAAAGAGATTTAAAGGAAAAAAAAAAGCTTTAACTATCAGGCTTTGAATCACTTATTATTACCAATGAGAACTAGTCCAAGCAATTTTCAAAAATTATTATTAAACAATACAATGCTAAATGAGTAACTGCAGGTAACACACACGGCGTGGACATGGTGTGCTTGCTGTACTGTGTATAAATGAATCTACTGTGCAAGCATTAAATACTGTATTTGTTGAGTAATTATGAGCAATACAGTTGGTGATGGAATGCATGTTGTGGTTCTGTGAAAATGTGCAGTATGTATCTATCTGTGTCATACAGAAAGAGTTTTTACCTTGTAGAATAGTCCATGCAATTTAATTAAGGTCTTTAAAAAGTTATGGTAAATTTAGACAATGCCATACAAATCTTATTACATACTCCAAAGCAGATTACCTGCAGACTACCTTAAATTGTTAATTGACATTCCATTCTAAGCTTAAGGCTGAACTCAGCCATTACTGACATACTTCATTCCATTTAATTAAATGTGAAATTCTAGTTTTTTTTTTTATCTCATAAAATTTTATTCACTAACGGTATATTAATTTTATTCATATAGAGGCATGGAGGAAGGAAGTAAATGACACAAATCAAATAATATGTGCCTTTTCTGGAACTTATAAAGAAAATTAAACTGTATACCAAGACAGCCAATGGCTGATGCCATTGTTGGATTTTTTCTTTCGTGAGTGCTTCTGTTGGTTTATTTGTCCAAAATTGATTTTGCGTATTTTTAAATGCCAAATAATGCCTTCGATGTCGTGCATTAATTCGATGTAATGATCATTCTGTTTTGGTTTTCAAATTAGGTGCATGTAACAAAACATCGTTAACAACATGTCAAAGAAAATCTTACCTATGTGACCCCATATTCTCTGAAAATTATCCTTCCAACTCCTGCACAGATATTCTTAAGATTATTTGGTGTAGTGGATTGAATATGCAAACTCTCCTAATAACAAACTAATGCAATGTGATTTTTCATCTATGTAAGTACTCCGAAAACAAAACCACATGAGAGAACCGCTAAAGTCAGATAAATAGTCTCTTTCCAAAATATTTATGAAACGCAAGATGACAAAATACAGCAGGGCATGAGGTTCCGGATGGATATCAGTGGGATCAGACTCACAGATCACAGGCTGAATGATGAGACGGAAGCGGGGAAACTGTCCTGATAACAATCTTCACAATTTCTGATCTTCGCAAAGCCCAAAGCTTATAATAAAAACTGAGATATATAAATCAAAAATATACTGTGTAGCATCTAACAAAAAATGAGTTTTTGATTACTTAGAATCCCAAACACTTTAACACTGGCTTCCACCGGTGTTCTAATAATCCATCGTGCCCTACGAGAATCTCTGCTTTCAGCAAATAAATTCCTAGCTAGCTACATTTATTGTCATTATTACATTTCTTTCTCATTGTTTGTGAGACTTGGTTGCTTTGAGAATGAACTGCTGTACTTCGCTAAGTAAATGATCCTGCTGGAGAATCTGTAATCAGTCCCGACAGCAAGTTCCTCTAGATCTCATAAACACGTTCCACAGGGATGGTTTGGCGGTACCCGAGAGCAGCGGTGAGGCGGCCTGTCCCATACCTTGGGTCGGTTCCGTCTGCCTCTTTGCGTGGCTATTGTAGCTGAGCCTCAGGTCCTGTCCGTAATCGGGCAGGGTTTCCCGAGAGGTGTAGGACTTGCGCAGGTTCTGCCCGTCCTCGCTCTCGTCCGAGGAGCTGGTGTAGGCGAGCTCCATCTCATGTCGTACCTTGGAAAGCGGCTGGTAGGGTTTACAGTCCATTTGTTCCATGGCTGACGAAGCGCAGCTGCAAACATTAATTCACTGGATCCACGATACTGGGGACACCGCGTAATCTGGGAGGAAGAGAGGACAGAGAAGTGACGTTTCACTGAAGGAAGTACCACAGAAGAGGCACAGAGTGCACAGTGTCGATGTGGAACGCAGTGTTTATGGGTGAGCACGAGGTGGATGCGTATCGGGAATTTTATCAGGATGTTTCCAGCTGTTAGGTGGTATCTCAGATATCCACTGCTTTTTAAGATAGAGGGAAGAAAAAGCCCTGGAGGAGAGGAAAACATTTAGCAGTGCTGAAAGGCTGCGTGGAAACAGTAGTGCAAGGAGGGAATGCCACCCATCTAGGGCTGAAAAACGAAATACTGCATGGTGACACTATTTATCCCAAACTCTCGCATATATTGTTTCATAAAACAGGAGAAATACAATGTAATCTGGACTGGGAGGTCAACACCCCCTCTCCCCATTAAATTTGACTGTTGGGGATCCCCGATCAGCAAATTGTATCGTAGGGGTCCTTGGTTTCTTCAAATTAAAAGTCACATCCATAATGTAAGCATTCCCCCCATAACTAATATTTAACTAATATCCTACCATCACATTTTTAAATTACAGGGAGGCTCCGGGTTAAGAACGTCCGACACGATAAAGCCTAATACATAAAAAATTTGCGTTAAATAGTTCGTAATAACAAATGCATTCAGCATTACACACCATCAGTGGTATGTTGGCTTGAGGTACAGTACTGTACTGTATGTAGTTATATATATTATAACTACTGTATGTAGTATTATTATGTATTTTTTTTTTTAATGGTATATTTCAAATGAATGTCCTCAAGTGGCTGCAGTCTTTGCTGTTATTTACAATCCGTTTCACCGAAAGATCAGTTAAGAAGCTGGTTAGACATGGACCCATTAAGTTGACGCCTTTGAAGAGAAAGTGCCAAAAAAAAAAGAAGGGAATGAGTTTGGAATATGTCCAGGCAATTACAGAAGCCTGATGAATACCTTTGAGAACTGTTATGGAAACGGTAAATGCTTTCACAGATAAAGGAACACAAGTGACCTTTCAACTGCTGGATTAACGTCTTTTTCCAGGCACATAAAGTTCCCTCGCCTGACCTTTCCGTCGACCCCCATGACAGCCAATAAACCTCGGTCGCTGTGCTGACCCAGAGCCTTGCCCCACGTACAGAGGATGACACACCGCTGTTTTAACACCTTCTGGAAGTCCAGCAGAACAAGTGTGGTAATTACTCTGCTTCCCTTCTGCCACGACATTGGAGAGGAGAAAATAACAGTACATCCTTTGCACGACTAACGTAACGCCAGAAAACTTCGGAATTTCACCTCGCCCGAGATCAATACTGACGAAACTCTCGGTGACGCCGTCGGCCTTCACCTTGCTCAGGTAATAAGTCATTAATTATGCAAACAGGCAACATTCGGGTGAATAATTGATGTTCGATGCCGATAACGGCATTCTGGATGGGCGTCCTCCGGCGAGTCTGCTCATGCCAAGAAGTGTTTACTCTCTAGCAGGTATGAGGGGGGAACATGTGGAGGGAGGTGTCGCCTGCTGTTTGCAGTAATGATGGCCAGCTTTTACTGCAGGTGCGGTACTGGAGGTGGTGGGGGGGCGTTATCCTCAGCTTGTGGGGTGACAGATGTGAGGGACTTCATGCCAACTACACGTACCATAAAACCATCCATTGGACTGCAATATGGCGAATCACGTACTCTGCAAGGCAACTGGACACATCAATGCTTTCCTTACATTTTATCTATTATAGAAACCAATATTAATACAAATAAAAGTAATATATGCTATGTGTACTCATTATATGCACACGTATATATTATAAGAGATGTGTAAATTACGACTGTTGCTTGAAGCGAAGAAAACTGACTGCTACCCTTCTGAAAAAATTGGAAAATAGGGTTGATTCATATCAGAGATAATTACGCTAATGACGCATTAAAAAAAGCCAGTGCTTGCGTCCTGAGCTAGATAACAAAGCGCCTGGAAAAGTGACAATATAGTCTGCTCTCTTAGAAGTATTTAACTGATTTCCAGGCTCATTATCCTCCATCTTATCCAGGAGGGCATCCATTAAGGATTTAATCACTTTCAGCCTATTTGCCTACGAACAATGTTCTCCTGAAATCAATGCCCTGTGAACCTTGTGTTAGTGCACGACTCTTAAATTCAGAGCCTGTGCCAGGATTTTCAAAACTACAGGAAGCAGAGTGTAAGAAAACCCACCGGACTGAATAGTGCAGAGACATTTTCACAGCACATTGCTAGAATTCTAGAATGCACTTATACAATAGTGTTTTTTTTTTTTTTACATCACATGGCAGTTGGCCAATCTAACAACCTTGTAGTGTTATCCTAGTTGGAAAAAAACACACACGCACGCAGACACACGCAGACACACACACATACACATTTCGCTCAATTAATGTGGCTAAAGCTTGGCACAGAAACATGAGGGCTCTTCTTTCTAAATTACCTGTGGAAAACGGGGAAAAAAGGGAAAGTCAGACATCTGCAGAAGATGGCAGAGGCGCACTTTAATAACCGGAACACTCCAGAGATCTTTCTCTAGCCATTAGCTAAAATGCAATTATCACGAATCAGTTCTGTCTCATTTTAATTTTATTTTTCATAGATGGTGACCTCCTTTTTTCTTGGAGCACTCTTTCTAGATTTCCCCACAAATATAATAATTTAACACCTCCTGCCAGTTTTCCGCCGGTGTGATACGTGGACATGACTGAACACTCACTGACGCACGGCAGAAACCCAGTCAGGGGCCTTTTCAGCGAAACACGGCCCTGCCTGAGCGAAGGCGACCCGCAACGGGTCTGATTGCGCTATGAATAAATAACACATGGGGGGCAAGATATCATTTTCTGCAAATTTAAATTCTGGAGTAAGATATGATCACACTTTCCCAAAATGAATTAGTGTAGGCCAATAACCGGCAGACAGAACGGCTGAGATGGAGGCAGGCCTATTAAGATAGCACAGAGATCGCAGATTAAGTGAGTAAGAGCACTGGGTGGATTTTCTGTTATTCAAATTACAAGTTTGTATCTGTATATCTCCGAACAAACTGGTCAAAAATTCAGGCCAGCACTTGTGGTAACACCCCCCCCCCCCCGCCGCCCTTCACTACTGTATACTGACGCACCGAAGGTGGAGTCCCGCATACCTACAGTAGATACATATTCTGTGGAACTGGCTGGCGGTTAGTGGGGAGATGAAACAATGACACAGGTGCTCAGGGACGATCTGCTGGCCCCCATGTGTGTGGGGGGGTCTGCCCCGCCACAGCACTGCAGGCTGGCTGCAGGCTTTCTGCAGGCGCTGGATGTCCAGGGCCTCCCGGGGGCCACACTTTACTGTTGTTTTTGCCCTGGCGCGCTTTGGTGAGGTTTCACAGCGATCCCAGGCAAATGTTTGTATCCTGTGAGGTGTGGGGCTGTTAATTCGCACTGCAAGGCCTGTCTGCCGCTTCCCGAGCTCCGGCCCGTCGGGTGCCGTTAGCGTGCTGGTAACCGTGGCGAGTGTCGGGATGGTGAGAACCGGCACCGTTAGCTCGGGCCCCGGCCTGTAGTTAGGGGCCTTACTGTGGGGCCCATTCGGGTTCCAAACAAAGGCAATTTTCTGTTTATATTCAGAAAAAATAACCCACACTGCTTGCCAGACATTTTCATAAATATATATATATATATATATCTCTAAATGAAGTATCTTTAAAACAGGTACAACCAATAATTTTATAGTAAGAGACAGCTAACTGAGAGGTAATTTGAATGCCTTTATGCCTATGTTAAGTCACAGTTGTAAATCGGTGGTTACTGGAAATATTAATCTACATACTCGGTTTTTAATGTCTTAAATTTCATTTTTATTGCCGCAAATGATGCCGAAGATGCACTGCAATATCCAGATGATGATATATTCATTTTTCTATATAGTGTTTGTGGTGGGATTAATGATTAACGGGGGGTAATGACTGTAATCAAAGTGGTACGAAAGGAAAGGTAGCTGAAATGAAGCCACAGAGTAACAATCACAGCATGTAGTGGAGTAATGACGCAGCACAGACCATTAATTCGCCGCTCAGATTTTCCAGTTAGGGCATATCAGTCGACCAATCCCGGTGCGCGTCTCACAGCCCGTTACCGCGTGATCAGGCGACAACACTGGAATCACGCGGCCGTAATTACAGGTGCGGCTCGCCTCTGATTCACGATCCCCTCTGCCCGGTGCGGGGCTGTTTGCACGTTTTCACTGCGGCTCTACGTGTCTAACGGCCAAGCCACACCGGAAGGAAGCGCAGATCATATGGCGTCCCTGCAAATGCGACCGCTTCAAGTCGTGCCTCGGAACGCATACGTGTCTTCTCCCACACGGCGTCCGCGGGGATGATCGAATCTGATTTATGCGGAGGAAAAGCCAAAATTACCGCAATATAATGACCATCAAAGACTTCTGTGGAAAGGGAGCAGAATAGCTACAACAATACATTTTCCGGGTTACGCATGTGCCACCCTGGGACCGCGCGTGATAGGCAGGTCCTAATCTAACTGCAGGGCATGAATCCTTCATGCTGCAGATACTCAGCACAATCCATTTTCATGAGGCCTGCATAGGGCTATTACCCAGGTGGCCATAACTAAATGCAGTCACAGCCATCCGAAAAGGGAAGGGAAAGCCACTAGGCACTTTCTAAGAAATGGTACGGCCCTCCTGAAACCCTTCAGAAAACCCAAAAAGTAAAAACTATTTTAATATTTATTCCCTACCATCTCCCGCTTTCTGGGACCCCATTCGAATGTGTCACACGTCTCCTCGGTCCGACGGATGAAGGAGCGATTTTACAATATACACTAAAATCTAATGATGCGGTGACAGTTTGATTCTAAGAGGAGGACCCATCTATGCATCTTTCTCCCGTCTGCAGCATAGGCACCGCATCACCTAAATGCGTGTTTCTGGGGCTGGAGTAGGAAAGTGGAGAACCTGAAGGACACATGGGACGAACATGCAAATTTGAAACACCCACACAGAGCTGGTGGCGGGATTTGAGCCCACCAGCCCTGAAGGTGCGAGGCTACAGCACAGCCCCCAGAGCCACTAGAATGCCCCGGTATTAGCGGATGATATATGATTCTGAATATGAAGAGACCACACTGTATTCTTCCGGAATGCAAAATGAATACATCTGAAAAGCTAATAGCATGTCTGCGCAGGGCATGCTGGGTAAAGATGGAAAAATTAGTATAGTGAGTCACGTCTAATGGAAGCATTTGGCTGCAGCATAATGCTGTAGAAATGCAATATTTACTGTTTCACTGGTCAATTGGTGGCAATCATTTATCGATCGACGTTTTCAACTTGCAGAGCTAATGACGAAGGCTCCTCTTCATCAGCCGCACAGCAAATAGAGGGCATGAGACGTGTGGGAGGGGACATACTTAGTAAGTTTATCGCTACCATAGTAGTGCCTTCAAGGAACTAAGTGATTCAGCCTTTTGATTAGTCGAAAAGTTTTTTAAAAAAAAGTGAAAAAAAAAAGAAAAAAAATGAAAGAAAAAAAAAAAATTGGTTGCGCAATAATTACACAATTTCTATACCCAAACGAGGGTCATTCTTAACTAAACATTTCGTAGTCAGGAAATATTCTTAATCATTTATTAATTGATCTTGAATCGATATTTATTGTCATCTACCAAATGCAGGGTGTGACATGGTGGGAGCAGAGCTCTGCTGCTTCACATCCACAGGGTTGGGGGGTTGAATCCCACCTTCGGTCTGTCTGTGGTGGTTGCACGTCTTCCCCTTGATCTGTGGGGTTTCCTACTGCAGTCCTGCCCCCCCCCCCGCCACCCCCCCATCCATGTTCCTGACCTGAGTAAGGAGTCGGAAAATCGACGGAAGCAGTATCTATTGCATTTTCTTATTATTGTTTTGTGTTTATGGCACCAAGAAAAGCGCGCAAGTAAGACTTTTATTGTACTACATACACATAACAATAAAACAACCACTGAACCTTGTAAAGTTGAAAAGTTCAGTCATTTGCTAAACTTAAAATTGCATATATGCAGCACTGCTTAAATAACACTGACACTCCATACTGTCTTTGTTGCATGTCAGTTGGAAAGTGCGACGTAAATCTTTGGGTTAAGGCTGAACTATCCTCAACTCTATGATGGGTTGACTTCTTCATTAGGATATATCCTCCTCTATGTCCGGGGCTCCCAGTGAAAAGGTCAAACTTTGAGCTACCCCTGTATGGGATAAGCATTTCAGTCAAACAGATGAGTGATAGGTGAACGGATGGGTGGTATTTGAAAAATAAGACAGGCTATCCGGTTGTTAATTGTGGTAGGAGTGAAAAGAACACGTTCGCAAAAATATCAGCCACTCATCCACCGTCGCTTGTTCCACTTATTCTTAAGTCCTGTAACCTCACTCATCATTTTCATTTCCTTTTTTCATCACCAGTGCCTGGAAAGCTCTGTTAAAGCTCCCCAATTTACAGTTCCCATTTTGCAGAGTGATTTTCTGTCTCACACAAAAGCTAAAAATATTATCCATTGCACCTAGATGAACAACACACATCTCTGTTTCACCTTGGATCGCATCCAGTTCCGAAAAATCAAACGATGGTCAACACCCTGCAAAGGCACCTGCTTTGATCCTGTCCTGTCGCTAAGCAGGAAAAATAATTTTTGAAACTTCTTTAGCCATTGATATTACTATTTACTTTTTACCGTTTGGATTAACAGAATCATTGGATTGGGGGTCTTTCAAAGCAAGCTTCTGCATCTAAAGAGCCGAGCAATATCACACCCTGGCATGACGGTGTGAGCGAAATGCAACACTCAGACAGCCTCGAGAATGAGCTAATGATGTAATATCCATTGCTATGGTAACATTCATATCAAAACGTCCATGATTCCATGGCTTATAACTCCAGGACTGAGTTTTCTGTGCAACTGATGATAAGGGTAACAGATTGGGTCATGAGAAAGCATGTTGCACTTTGGCTGATCCAAAGCGGACGTCACGTAGCTAGCTGTAGCTAGTGATGTGGATATCAGTGAGCCAAGGCTGGCTTCTTGGCTTCTTTATTCGTAGCTTTATCAAGACGGGGTTAAAGTCAACGCAGCCTGTAACGCCTAACATGCTCAAGGGACCTGACCACGTCGAGGCTTTAATTCAAAGACCTGTTTAAACCTCAATTTCTGCCTTGCGGCTAATATGAAATAATACTCTGTGATCCACAGCAGGACAAATTACGACGAGTGAGTGAATGACCTGTTTACTTTGGCTACGAGATCTAAGCGAGGGTGACTTGACATTAGTGAGAAATGAGTAATAACTGGACACCAAACAGAGTTTGCACTGTATGTGCCTCAGGATATTTGAGAATTAAGCCAGAAAGGGCACATTTTATTTGAGTATTGATAGGAAAGACCAGGTTATGGATTTGCAAGCTTCTTACGTTCGGTGCTAGTATGATATTATTAAACAACTTTCAGAAATGGCAGCAAATCATTATTTACAAATAAAAAAATAATAGCTTCTAACAACCATCCAACCTCCTTCATTCCAGTTTCTCCGGGTGAGAATCGAGATGTTACCTTTTACAAATTCCTACAATATCTCTGTAAGTAATACACTTTATATTTTTGGATAGTGCAAGAACTGTATTGCATTAAAGCTATATGTCACAAATAAGAAATACCTTACAAGTAGCCTTCATAATTATAATGATGAAAAAAAAAAATTATTAAACAAGCATTTGAACCTTTATTCTACTACTGCTGGCCCACAAAAGTCAAAAAAGGTATAAAATGGCACTTCAAATACCTCCACATTAAAAGCCGTTATAAAGCTTTAACAATGAGCTTCAGATAGTGGGAGGATCCCTCTTGTTAGTTGAAAAGATCAAACATATTTTGAGAAATTTTGGACACACGTTAAAGTACCTGCGGGCCAGTAATTCATCAACATAATCCTCGCTCTTTAATCTTTGCTAATGCCACACATCAAAGCGCTCTTCCAAAGTGCTTCTCAGAGAAGCGCCGTCACCACCAGCAGCTATCCATAGGCTGCTCCAGACTCCATTGCTTCTTTTCAGATTCTTTGATTTGTTCATTGTTTCGTGCCGTAGTTCTACGATCAGACAGCATGTAAGAGCGACCTTCATGAGGAGGAACGAGTGCTGCCAGCTAGCTGAACCCACGGCCCTGAGCTGTGAGGCCACCACGCCCCCCACCAAGCCAACCACTAACGACAAACTACTATAATTACTCATAGTTATAGTTATTTAAGTCAGCCATCCATTTTCTGTAAAACAGTGCACCACTGAAAAGGATCATTAATTGCAACTATATAACTGTAAACTACTGAATAATTTACGGAAAAAATAAGACTTTCTTACATCCTGTGAGGGAACAAACAAAGCACGGGGGAAGAAGAGAAGCAGTAATTAAAAGTGAAGGCCTGCCTTCCCTATCCGTACACGTTAGCCCGAAGTTGGAAAACAACAGGCTGCGGAGGCTTTGAACGTTCTGTGTCTCTCGGCTCGACTTTGCTTCCGCGCTACGTGCCAGCTATCGCTGCAGTAACACACCCGGGTTCCCTTCTGCACGTTCACGTCTCCTGTCATACTTTTTCACCCAAACTGCATCTATAGGCCCACGGACATTAATCTCGGGTACTGACAGGAACACAGTCCAGAACAGTAATTCTCAATAAACCTTTCATGCCGTTGCCAGTACCTGACCGTGCAGGAAAAAAAATATATGTATCACTACCTAGACTGAAGTTTTAAAACGTGAATATTTGTAATGAGTGCTATGATTTAAAACTTCTTAGTGTCTCATACCTCTGAATTTGTATATGATATGCACTTTCTACTATATCTTTCAAGACAGATGCGTACAAGATTTCAATGACATAGAAGACTAAATGAGGGTATTTCTATTAATCAAAGCACCAAACGCAGATAAAAACAATTCCTATAATGAAAGTAGAATCTCACCAAGTGACGAGAGTAATGTTGAGACACACACACATACAGTAACTGCAACAGGACCACAGCTGTGCAGTCGTCTTGCCTTATGCTGCTTATGACGTAACGCAGACTCAGATTTAGCTAGCTGGTAGGGTACTTCAGCTCAGCGTCGCCACATAAGTGACGTTACATTAAAATCTAGCGTGAAACTGGTCATGCCGTCATCATTTTTTTAAAAGTATCAAGGGGTGGCGTTTATAAGTATCCCCTGGTTTGCAAGGGCATCTCCAGGTATACAGGCTTCCTCCAGCGATACAAAAACATGTGGTCAGGCAAACTGATGTCTCTAAACTGTGGTCGTGAGTAAGAGTGTATGTTCAGACATGAACTGGAATTACAAACCATGGTGATGCCTACCCGTTTTTAAGGACAAACCCCAGGCTTATTGTGATCCGATACCAGATCAGAGGTTAGGGGGGATGGATGTATGAATGGATGGATGGATGGATGGATGGATAACTCAAGGTAGGGCAGGATTAAACTATTCCTGATCCTTATAAAACTCTTGCTCGCTCTCTCAGAAAAAAATAACATAAATCTTTTAGTAATGAACTAGCAGCCATGGTTACTCTCAGCATAAATTTATTGTGTTTTTAAACTGCAACTACTCAACCAGTCAAACGTGGTAAAATCAGCTTATTCCAGGAGCCTACATGCCTTGTGCTTTGCCCTGCTTCAATTTCCAGCTCATCCTACAAATTCTTAGTTAGGATGTCGTCAGAGGCTATAAGCAAAATACCATCGTTCGTCTTACTAAATGCAAGAATAGGTGAAATTCTTACTGTGAGTAGAATAATCAACTGGAAATATGTATAAAACACTGAAACTGCGAAATACTAATTTTGTGCAAACTTGTTCAATTTCAATGTGCTCACACATTTTTTTTAATCTTATGAAATTTTTAAAGATTTTAAGCTGCTAAATTCAACTATTGCATTTAAAAGGAGCACTCCGCCTTGCTCACACTTCATTTAGTGGTAATGTGTAGATTATCTGTAATGGAGATTTATTTTTTTTCTGCCTCGAATCATGAGGCTTTCTCCTCATCTATACACGAAAAAATACAAGAAGGAAGGATTTGGATATACTGTACTGCAACCGTATCGCAGGTTTACACGCAGGAACGCGAGATGCAAGTAATTAGAACTGCTGCTGGATTTCATGTGACGCCTGACACCAGTTTTGGCGAATGGTATAAACAGTTACAGCTGGTGTTTGTGATCTGTGGATGTGAAAGGGGACGTTAACAAAAAATCAGATTAGGCAACGTGCCATGTACCACTCCCACCAACCCTGTCAACCCGAAAACACACGCACACACGGCAGGCAAAACAGACCCCATCGGGAGCTTAATAATTATTTGTGTTTGTTTGTTTGTTTGTTTATATATATTATTTTTATAATATAGACATTGACAGCCTGATACTGCTCCTCCTTTATTTGTCTCTGAAATGTTTTGTCTCGTTTAATATTCATTACATGCCTGAGGATCACAGGAGAGACGTATCTTCTTGTGGCGTCTCAAAAATTTCAAGGTTAATATATTCGGCCAAACAACGAATGGTATTTATGTATAGCGAACCAAAAAGCCCACATGCCTTTGGGAATTCTTCAATGCATAAACTAAAATATTTAAACATTGAAGTGGACAACTCAGAGCTTATGATAATGCATGCTGGTGTTATATGTAATTAATAGCCTAGTATATTGTTTCTTCATGATTTTAAATGAGCAAACGTGGTCAGCTCCAAAGAGAAGTCTTAGTACAGAGCTATATAAAAGCTCATGGGAGTTTTACTTATGCAAAAATGTTCTGAAGGCAGAAAGAAAATTGACCAATCAGATTGTAAGAGGTGGGTCCAAGCAACTACAGGTGGTGGGACCAACCAATGAGATTGTTGCCTCTACAATCTGATTGGTTATCTCTCTGAACCAATCATTTTTCCTTCTGCCCACAGAACATTTTGTGTAAATAAAACTCGCAAGCTATATAAAATGGCATATGAAATGCTAAAATATAAAAAAAGAAATACATAAATGAACAAAAGTGTTATAGCTCTTGGAATGTTAACTAGGTTTCCTTGGAAAACTATGGTTTTCCAACATTGATCTCTATGAACTACCTTGAACTTAGAATGTTTTCCCCACTGAATAAATACTGTAGGCTAATATTTTAAGCATAAATTCACAAAAGAAAAAGATGATTTTCTGCAGATTAGCATACTGTTAGCCAACCAAATTAAAATAACTTATTTCAAACACAACTAAGTGGTCCATCCATCCATCCATCCATTTCATGTAGCAGAGGGTTGTGGGGAGCATTTCCCAGGCAGCACAGGTAACAAGGAAAACTCACTGAATGGGAAACCAACACAGAATACACACACACACACACACACACACACAGACATAGACACACACACAGACATAGACACACACACAGACACACACAGACACAGACACACAGGCACACACACACACACACGCAGACATAGACACACACACAGACATAGACAGACACAGACACACAGGCACACACACACACGCAGACATAGACACACACACAGACATACACACACACAGACACACACACACAGGCACACACACACACACACACACGCAGACATGCACAGAGACACACACACACACATGCAGACACAAACACCCTGAGACATGCCTGTTCATCTAACTGCAGCACAGGTACAGTGTGCAAACTCCACACACACAGAGCAGGGGTGGAATTTGAACCCCCAGTCCTGGACGTGCGATTTTTAATTAAAGGCATTGTAAAGATTGGACCTGCTCTGTGCATTTGCCAATTTAAATGAACTAGAGTAAATTATTGAATAAGACTACAGTGTAGAATACTCTATGTGAAGGTGAAATAAAATAGCACATGTATAGACAGATATAAAAAGCAAAGTACTGAAGGGCAACGCAATTACCCAGACTGACTGCAGAAACACTGGAAGATTTACTCAATACACATCACCAGGAAGGTTAAACGCTCATTTGGGATTTGTTTGAAATCCCACTTCAGCATTTACTTGGTCACTAAGGTTAAAAACGTGTCTCTTTTCAAATAAAAATGTCAGCTTTCTTCTGCAAAAATACAGTCAGCACAGCTGCAGATCAGTATCCTTATTATGGGATGTGGTAATATTGTAAATACATATTGTGTGCTCTGTGATGCTTCTATGGTCCTTCATAGTGTCCCACCTGCCACTTACCCCAGTAATGGGACTGCAACTGCCTGGCATTCATATGAAAAACAGTCAAAAAAGACATGACAAATGACTATAATACAGTCTTAGGTTTATACAAAGTCCTGTGCTTTTTAAAAATTCTGGTTTATAAGTACAGATGCTGAGAGGAGTTTATCATCTCAAATCAAAGAATCAGACGCTATATGTTGGATTCTAAGGATCTGCGTAATTGAAAATGAAAGGTAATTAATTTCCTGCTGCCAGTAAAACATTGACTATTCTGGTGAAATGGAAAGAATTGTTTTTAATCATTTTTCCATGCTGCATAATTTAAATAATGACAATAAACGCCCCAAAAATATATTACATGTCCAGTCATACTGTTGCTTCATAATATTGTACAAGTTCTTTTTTTCAATAATGCAATTTCATTTCTGGGCAAAAAACAGTCTCTTTCTTCAGTCTCTCCTAAATCGGATCACAGTGTATTGTATCATATCAAATTATGTGAAATTGCCTTTCATCTTAAGGTGTGTCTGATGTAATTTATTACTGCTTTTGTTTGGAATTAAGTCTGTGATTCCCATCGCTAGTTCCTTTCCCTTCATTTGTTTTATCTTACAGTACGAACACACACACACACACACATACACACACACAGTCATGTAATCTTTTTTAGGACCGCTCATTCATTTCCATGGGAAAAATGCTAATGCTAAGTATGAAGGAGTGATCCCCATAAGGTAGAAAAAAAAAAAAAAAATGGGTATTCATCATGTTGTGGGGACATTTGTTCCCCACAACGTAAGGTATACCTGGACCAGACAGACACACACAGGTTTGTAATTATATGTTTGTGGGGACTCTCCATTCAATTCTGTGGGGAAAACTCTAATCCCAACATGACGACCTTAACCTTGACCAAACAAAAAACGAGACTTTCAGCATTTTTAGTTTTTGATTACATTCACAGATCTTTGCAGGGACCTGAAAAATGGTCCCCACAACATCAAAACATTGGTCCCCACAATGTAATATTAACCTAATCACACATACACATGCAGTACAGGTATAACACTGTACTCTCTAGGTACCTACCACTACAAAAATGGAGATGCCAAAGTCCCAGAATTCCAGCAAGACCTGGCTTTGGGAGACCTATCAGCTCCATTGGCCCGGTTCCCGGAAGACCTATCTGCTCCAACAAGCCAACTCCGGGAGGCCTATTAACTCCATCGGCCCGACTTTGGGAGACCTATCAGCTCCAACGGACCGGCTCCGGGAGGCCTATCAGCTCCAACGGCCCGACTCCGGGAGGTCTATCAGCTCCATCGGCCCGGCTTTGGGAGACCTATCAGCTCCAATGGCCCGGCTCCGGGAGGCCTATCAGCTCCATCGGGCAGGCTCCGGGAGACCTATCAGCTCCAACGGCCCAGTTCTGGGAGACCTATCAGCTCCATCGGCCCGGCTCCGGGAGGCCTATCAGCTCCAACGGCCCGGTTCTGGGAGGCCTATCAGCTCCATCGGCCCAGTTCCGGGAGACCTATCAGCACCATCGGCCCAGCTCAGAGAGACCTATCGGCTCCATCGGCCCGGCTGTGGGAGACCTATCAGCTCCATCTCTGCAGTCGTCGCGTTTCCACTGGTCTCCCCCGTCGCATTTCAGATGCTGACTTTCTGTGGCTTCAGCTCACGGTTCTTCTTACAAATGACTACAGTACTGTGCAAGTGCCTTAGCCAGTCAAAGGACATGCTTAAGGCTATATATCTGGGTAGTGAGTGTATGCTCAGAACAAAACACAATTTAAGATTAGAAGTTAAGTAAATGATGACTAACAGACCACACTTGTTGGATGGCTAGATGAACACCGCTTCAGTTCCCAAACCTCTCTCAGCCATTCCATGTATGCTTAAAATTTTACCAGCTTCTCAATTTATTAATTGATTATTAAATTTTTTTATGAGATACTGATTATCAAAATGTGGCATGCTAGTAGTCAATTCAACAAATACATGGGTGTACTGGACAGAACTGGAAATACTGGGGTAACTTTAAGAGAGATTTTGTAATGGCTAAGCTGACACTTTGATAGACAAAAGTTTTACATAAACAAGAAAATCATTTAAAGATCATTTTCTTTGACTGCCTAAGACTTTTGCACGATTCTGTATATCGTATATTGGATGTGTTACGACCACAGATCCAACAAGCAAAAAGTATTTAAATTAAACTGAAAGTGTATAAATCACAAAATGTATTATCATTTGATTCTGTAGAGCAAATGCCCGAGGAAATAATTATTCATTTTTCTGGGCTGAATTAATTTATGCTGATATTGCTGCCTTGAAGGGACTTACATTACATTCTTATATACTGGCAGTCCATTGATTTCAAGTATCTTCTAATCCAGCTTGAGACTGGTGGGATCTTCGTAAGCATCCCAGTAGCTACATGGTGTAAGATGTTGTATATAGTAGCCACAGCTCACTCGCTCAAAAAAGGTCAACCAGCAGTCACCAATCCACATGATAAAAGAACATTTTGACTAAGATTGGAAACTATAGGGCTTGGTTCCACCCATCAGGTAGAACATGCAAACCCCACACAGAGCAATACGCAAGACCAGATTCAAGTGCAGAGATTGTACGGTTTTCGGCAACATGGTGAATTCCTTCAGGTATTTTTAGTTTTAGGGGAGATCTCTTTAAACATTGAAGACTGATTCACAACAGTGATTAAAGTTTTGATAACATCTGGATCTCCTTGCTGGGTTGTTTTGTTTAAACCATGCAAATTAAATGTTAATCTGTTCTTCCTCTGCGGAGCCTACTGTTTGGCATGTAAAGTGAGAATATCTTACACACAAAAACAAAAAAAAATATATGAATAGACAGGACAATAAGCTGTAATCTTGGTCATAATTGGAAAAAAAAGCTCAGCAATCAATAATTTTTGATTTCAGTGGTACTGACGCCCACTGGGACAGACCTTGAGATGTCTAGGTTTGTCTCGTCTGATTTGTATAAGACATTCAGGCACTGAAAAAGCGAGGCGAGGCAGCAGAATAGAAGGCTCCTCCATTACTGTAGAAACATACAGAACTCTTTACACTGTGGCAGAATCCTATTTCGTCAACATTCCTCTTTCTGCAATCTTATCAAGCCTTATTATCAGCGAGCACAGAAAGTTGACAATACAAACATAAAAGGAGAAAAAGTAAATACCAACTGCGAGAAATGTTTCAAATTTTCAAAATTGCATTAAAAGCCAGGGCCAGTGTAAAGAACATAAGAAAAAAAATGACAAATATTATGTCTACATATCATCTCCTACGGGGCATGTATTTCCTATGAAAGATTGATATTTTGCCTTAAAGTTATGTGTCCTAATCTCAAGCAAATATTAGATACATGTCATAAACAGAGGTGACCACATAGAGCTATCACCTCGTAAGTGAAAAATTGTAGCAACATGATATACTATGCATTTTCTTTGAAAGATTTCTGATAATAGTTATAAATTGCAAAAAAAAAAAAAAAAAAAAACCTAGGAAAGTATTCTTTTGGGGGAAAAAATCAGTAGGCTGACTATTAGACTCTTGGAAGATTAGAAAATGTTTTGTCATTTCCACTTTCACAGCATTCAATTTACTCTGTTAATATATGCTGTAACCATGTCAATAATATGATTAGACCATGCGTAAAATTCATTTAAATTGCAAAATTAATTAACCGTTGCTTTGTTATTTTGTATACAGGTACTGGACCACAACTTAAATCCAAGACTTGAGCACAGGTAGTTTTAGGGAAAAGCTGCTGAAAATAAGCAGCGGAGTGAAATCCCTCTGAAAAGCATCAGAAACGAACCAAAAACTAAACAGATGGACAAATTAAATCAGCAGCGTGTGTGATGAGTAACACCCAAACACAGATTGCCTTTTCTCGTTAATTCTCTGGCTCCTGCATGGAAGGCTTTATTTTATTTTATTGTGCGTTTTTTCTCTCACAGTGCTGGGGAACTGGTCGTGTTATTGCCTTGGTCAACCCTTAACAACAAGCTGTTTATGGCTCTACTTGGTATTACCTTTGTTTTATATAGTATGAAGACATAATAACTTCTCTTATTGATATTTTTTTGTCAGTAAACTTGCGATAATTTTATGTTTATCTGCAATTGAAAAAAATGGAAATTCTGGTCCAGATGTTCAGCAGATTAGCATTAGCGCCCGACACCTCCACAATCATCGCTCAGAATCGCACCCCCCCCCCAGTTCCATGTGACTTTCCATGGCTTATACGGTTTCCCTCCTACAATCTGGAGACATGCGTGTCTGGAGATATGGAGAGAATAAATCCCTTTGTTTGTGAGCGATATGCAAAAGACACAAATCTCAGATCAACGCAAGTCCGGCCAACTGAGAAGTTATTAAAAATCAGTCGACTCCCTTAATTGGGAATCCATGTTTTTAATACAGAACTGAGTGATTCGTCTGCTGTCCAATGTCATGCTTCTATGACGTCTTTTGGTGTGAAGAAGCACACACACACACATATGTCAGTGCTATGCCTAGTGAAACATTAAAGTGTACGCACACTAGCTATGCTACTACAGATACTGTAATTTAAACAGGTTGCTTTTATCAAAGGAATAAGATTAGCTACCAAAGACAAAAGATACACATTTTTCTAGGAAAGTGTACTAGATCATCATAGGGCGAAAGGGGAAAAAAAAAGATTTAATCAAGAACTAAGCAATATTCTTTGGCAAAAAAGAAGTCATCTTGTGATTTAGTATTCAAATCACTGATAATCTTCAGAAGTGCGAGTGATTAAGGCAAACATCTGCATATAGATTGCAGAATGAACCAGATGCTGAGCTATGTCGTAGATTGTAATTAATCATTCGACATTAATTTGATAGGAATGTAAAATGTCTTAATTTCCTCTTCTCATAATCCCCCATTTTATCTGTTTAAAATATGGGGCACCACGCGTGTCGTATCATGCTGATTATCCAATGCAAATACATACAAAATAAAGTCCATACAGTACTTCAGATGTAGACGCTATTGTGATTAGCTTGCGATGTCACTCTGCTCCATGATTTAGCTGCGCCCGAGATCCGTGGTCTTTTTCAAGGAATTTTAAGAAAGTGTTCCTGTATTCGGGGCGGCATGGTGGTGCAGTGGTTAGCACTGTTGCCTCATACCTCTGAGACTTGGAGGTCTCTGCCAGTGTGGTATATGCATGTTCTTCACGTGTTGTCATGGGATTTCCTCTGGTTTTCCTCCACAGTATAAAAACATGTCGAGGCTAATTGTAGTTACCAAATTGCCTGTAGGTGTGCTTGTGTAAGTGTCCCCTGTGGTGGGTTGGCACCCCATCCTGGGTTGTTCCCTGCTTTGTGCCCACAGGTTCTAGACCCCCCACAACCCTGAATAAGACAAGAGGTTTCAGAAAATAGATGGATGCTCCTGAATGCTGTGGACTTCCGATAACTGCACATCGCACTAAGAGCACCTCTGGGGTTGAAAGCAGCTATTAAGGCGCCCATTAAGATGAGCTAATCAAGCATTTATATTAATGACAAAAGTTATGTATCATCCTGGTGAGCTGTTCCTCAAGTTCACGGCCTTTCAGCAGGATATGTGGCCCAAGAGGAGGAGAAAGATCTGACAGGTGAAAACTTTTATTTTTCACGAACGATGAAAATAAGATCAAGTGCCTTCTGGTATACTGGCACATCAGATAACATTTTGCCTAAAGCAACTGCACTTGACTTGAGCCTCCGCTCAGAACCGCACATTTAATCATTATTTTTCACCTTGTTACTGGGCAAGATCAGGCCCACGAGAAAGGCCTCTGGACTGTGAAGAGATCATTATCTCACACATTATTAATAAAGCTGGCAGAGGTCAGAAGATATCGCAGATATTTTAAGAGCAGTGGAAAAAAGGGACGAGTCAGACCGTTGTTTAGTTTTCACAAATTAAACGCAGCTCGCACAAATGATGCAATCACAGTGCTTTTACGCTGAGCACAATGTCAATAACATATTATTTAAATCCTACCCAAAAAAATCTACTACTAATGGTTCAAATTAAAAGTATCCAGGATCTCCTTGCTTCGAAAAAACGGATCGAAACTGGCTAGACTGCTGTTGCTTTGTTTTATTTTAGGAACTGGGTCTATCATTACAGGCCTCTGATGTACATAGAGAAAATATTGGTCAGAAGCTGGAGGCAAAACGGGAGATTACTCCACTGACAGCCGAGCATTTGTCACCGTTTGTAGTCATTAATTTATAATGCATTTACCACTGACGTTATATCAACATGACCAATGTCTCTGTGTGTACAGTGAAATATGTGGCACTAAACAAGTATTTTATATGTGTAGTAAAGGTAATAGTAGTAATATTGTAAATTATTAATACTGGAACTAGCATGTCAGATAAATTCCAAAGAGCAGACTGACTTTTCAAACCGCAAAAGACCACAGAAGCAAAACAAAAAGGGTGGAAATATTTCACACAGATTTACAGGTGAAATTTGTACTAACTACTGCTGGATAATTTACATCCCACTTCTATTTGGAGGCGAAATAAAAATGGATTTCCTTTTTCTCAAGGTTGTCTAGAGACTTGATTAATAAGTGATTTCACTCTGCTTTACAGGTCCCTACAGATACTGTTTTCCTTTCTAGAAACATCCATTCAAGGGCCGGGTAATCACTTGTTTACGCATTGTAAGCTGTTTATTTTATGGGGAGTTTCAGGTCAAAAGTTGCCCGTCACATTATATAAGCGCCGTTAACTTTAATCTCTAAGGCTCCTGCGCGATAATCTGCAATAACCTTTATTAATCATCAAAAACAGGTGGGTCTTGGGTATTACGCTTGGGATGACCACACAGAAAGAGTCCAGGGATTAGGGTCCTGCTCTCAAAGAGACAGCTCTGCAGAAGGACCAAAAGGTACTCCATGAGATGCGTACTCGCAATGGTGAAGTACGGTGCGACACTGCAGCTATGAGAGTGCACATGTGGACCTCATGTGCTGGAACTCCACGCTCTTCATATCAGGCACCTAGGAAGCATAAGTACAGTACGACCCAGTACTTTGGAATATTACCACGCTGTACTTTTTGTTGAGAATACGGATACTCCGCAGACTCCATCAGGCTTCCCCACTGTTCAGGAGTCAGTTTCCTGTCGTACGCTCCTAGCATTGAGCGCCTCATGCGCTGACACACTCCATGAAACCTCTTCTGCCAGCTGATACCGCGGCTCACCACCTATGTTCCATTTCAGGAGGACGAACGGCGACACACAGCAGTCTGAGGGAGCGCCTCAGCTCTCCGGCACTCTCCCGTCGTGGTGCCCACACTCTAGCGACACCCACGGCTTTTCGCAAGCCTGCAGCACGTGCTGTTTCTGCAGCCTCCTCCGCCGCCATAAACCCATGCAAACACCTGAGCCCCACTGACTGTTCTGCAGCAGCAGGCATCCAGTTCAGTGCAGTTAGCTTTAGCTACATACTGTAGCACGTTGAAGCCTGCATTTCCATTTTGAGTCTTTCTGACAGTCGCCGAGTCTATTTCACCTATTGAATTTTTCTATAGTACTTTCAATCAGCCGTGCTTTGCCCAGGAACCTTGCTGGTAATTTAGATAAAATTGACATGTTCCATTGTATGCTGATTGATTCGAATATGTGGTTATTTGCTGCGTGAGGTAACTCAGCCCTTGACGCTCCTAATGAACTCTCCAACAGCCATCAATAATACTTCCCAGCACTCAGGCTGAGTCAGCCTGGACTACGACTTACCCAGTCACGCTTCCTTTGTTGCCTGTGAATCTATGATTCGGTATGTTATTATGAATATCTGCACATACTGTATGACTTTAATTTTTCAAGTTGATTTTAATTTTAAATCATTAGTTGTCCTTAACAATTACTATTTTCTCCTGAAATCCACAGTACTATCTGATTCTTTGCAATGATAGAGCTACAATAATTTTGCATTATTTTTATTTTTTAAATGTTTACAGTATGAAATATCAGTACAGTGCTACATGAAAATGTTCATTTTTGTGTGGGATATTTGCATGTACTTAACCAATATCATTAAAAAAAAAAAAATCATTTTCATTAGTAAAACTAATCATTACAATCATGTATTATGTGAACTTGATTTCAATAATAAAACTAATTTGGAAATATATATTCTGTCCTACACTTCTTAATGAGGCAATACAGAGGTGAATTTCTGGGAATTCGAAAGCCATCAGTTTTGCATACATATAAAACTGTATGACCCATGACATTTTCTGCCCTGTAATATTTTTAACGTTCCTCTTATTGAACCATTTGCAGACTCCACATCCCTTTCAGTATTTCACGGCATTGCTATAAAAATGCGTATAGATCCATCCATCCATCTGTGCATCCATCAGGGAAAGTACAAATGAGCATTTTAAAATAGCTTCTATTGACCCTGTCACGTCGTTGAGCACATTGTTTAGTGTTGAGTTTAGGACTGAGGTGTTCCGGTCAGTAGAGCTTCATTGGCAGAATGCTCTCCAAGATCTTAGAAAAGTCAGAGTCAGAAAAGCAACAAATGGCTTCTTCTGGGAACAAAAATGTTGTCAGCGTCTAACAGCTCAGTTGATCCCTATAAAAACTGACAGCTGGAACACTCACAACAATAAAAGTGCAGCTGATAATCACAATGACCTTTATTATTATTAATACTATTATTATTATCATTAACTTACATCAAGCTCGGATCGAGCCGCTTTTTAAATGAATGTTTCCACAATCCAGTAAAGAAATGGTATCATTTCCACACACTGCACATTGAGGGTCTGCACCATAGACTGCGACAGACAGCCACATGTCCGTCATTGTCATTCAGCTCTACCATGACCCGAGGGGCCGAGCCCCCCCCCAAACAAAGACACTCATTCTATGCCTACAGCTCCGGCCTGGAACCTCAGTGAGACCGTCAGCTGTCGCCAAAAGCTCATCAGCAGCGGTAATGGAGTCACCAAGAAATCTAGGGCATTTGTCTCCCCTAATAATGATTTCACTGCAGATTCCTATGCCCATATTTAAAATTTTCACTTTTTTTTTGTTGCTACTTATATTGACTTCGCTATAATGGATGGTGTGTGGCTCTGTGGGTCAGGACCCGGTGCCTGTGATCAGAAGGTTGCTGGTTCAAATGTCATGGTTGGCTGAGTGATGTCACTATTGGGTTCCTAAGCAAGTCCATTAACCCCCAGTAGCCCCAGCAACGGCCTGACCCTGCTCTCTCAATTTTAAGTCACTTCGGATAAAAGGGTCTGCTACATAAATGCAATTAGGAACTAAATTTCTTTCTTTTTTTAAAAAAAAATGATATAAAAAAATGAAATGAAGAACACCCCTCAGTAATAGACCCTTGCTCTGGGAAAAGGGTGCAGAGGCTAGGCATTACCCAGAATGCCATCTGGGAGCACCTGCTGCACTGCGTGTTAAATTAACCAAATGAAAATGAGGTGTGACTGAGGCAGAAAGTACCAGAGTCACCGGTGCCCTAGACCCGATGCTCGGCGCCGGAGGGGGCCCAAAAGCCGGCCCAGAAATGACAGCCAGAGCTCTCAGTCCTCGAGTGCAAATACTCAGAAGAGGAGAGGGGAGGTAAACGACAGCAAACGATTCCATTAGGCAAGCTAAACGCAGCCCGTGCCGCTTCACAAAATTACAGCGCGAAATCGACAGACTACTAGAGGAGCTACGGTAATCCTCTCCAGAAGAAAACTCAGAAATACTCAAGGGCCACCATCTGTATGTTATGACCAGTCATATGCTCCAAAATCTCTGCTCTAAAACTGACCTCAATTTCTTTTTCGGAAAATAAGAATATCAAATTTGTGTGTGTGTGTGTGTGTGTGTGTATATATATATATATACTTTTTTATGGAAAATTTTGAAAAATGAAAAACAACAACAACAGAACAGTGCAGGAAACGTGGCACAAATGATCTATCACAGTACATCTAACATCTAACGCCTTCCCGGGAAGTGTTAAAAATGCACGGTCTGCCCAAATGTCAGTCTTCTAACAAATGTCAGTTCGTTCTAATGTGAAGTAACACTTCGACTCCCATTTAAACCGAGCAAATGCCAGAGCGATACGCGTGCATCTGCAGTGTCATCCTGCGCCAGCAACTTCCACCGACTCCCTGTCTGAATCATCTATTTCCAAACGCTGGGTAAAAATTGTCCCAGATAAATGAAGCCATTCGCATTCAGCGCCTAACTGGGAAAGGTGGAATGGAACAAATCCAACGTCAGCCTTTTCCTGCGGATCTGTGCTGCTACGAGCTAATTGGATCAACTGATGAATAAAATAGTAACAAACCGTAATTAATTAATAATTGTAATTAATATTTGTCAGGGATGAGTGTCACTGAAAGAGTCTGATCAAGGTTTTAGTAGGGTTGCCAACTGCCATGCATCTGACATAACATGCTATCAGACTCATGCCACTCACGCAAGAAATCTTACGGCAAATCTATATAATTCTATTATAAACCTAAAATCAGCTATATCAAAAGCAATGGGCCAGTTTGCAAACCTGACAGACTATTTACAAGGTAATAAAACTGTCACAAACATGAAAAGCCTGTGCGGACTTGTCTCAAACTGAAAATCTCTTGACAGCCAGCTGACCAAAGTTGGAAACCCTGATATATAAATACAGAGTCGCACGGGAATAGAAGGCAACTTCCTATACAGGCACATTTCCCATAATGCAATGCTGACCAGTGGGATTCATGAAGACCATCATGGGTTTTGTGTGTTGGCCACTATGTGAGAGTCACGGTAATTGCGTGTAGGGTACAGTCAAACAGGGAGAGGACAGCGTGATGGAGACTTAATAAAAGCTCACACAAACGCCTTAAAGACCTTTTGAGAAAACTGGGTGTAAAGGAGTGAGGTGGTGTCATGGGTATGATTGTTCTGCGGCTGGGGGGGGGGTTTGCAGATGGAAGGATAAAGGCGTCACGTGCCACGCGCAAGGATACGGCGCTTTCATTCCGACGGTGGAGCAGCCCGTCCGTGTGACCTGCAGCTCCCACACTCCTTAACCTCTCCTTCCTCCTGTCAGTTAGAGGAGCACGTCCAGACCCCATCCTTCACGTCTGCTTCTCCCGGCAACTTGTGCGACCTCAGGACGGAAGGCTGCCAAGCGCCACATACCCCACGACGGTGTTTCAACCGTCTTGCAACAGAAGATATAAATAACCCAGACGGCCTGCTCTTACCGAATGCAGGAGATGTTTCTCCACGGTTACCAGCGGGGAAAACAGGTTTAACCGATTTCACCAGGGTACTACAAGCGTTTTCCTCAGTTCGTCCGCGGTTTAAAGATAGCTACTGTGTATCGATTCTACACAGGCTTGCAAACAAAGTGTTTTTGGGATCGAATCGCCTAGCGCCACGAGGTATACTTTTTTAACGATTGAGAAAAACGGCAAGATGGGCATCCTGGTACTTCTGGAACAGCTCGGCCTTTGTGCTGCTCAGCAACATATTCCTATTTACCATCTGTAGAGTGAAAAACTAGAGTTACAGTACCATCACGTACTCTTTGTTCTGCTAATTCACACCCTGTCACACTTGCGCAACTGTCAGGAAATGAGACGCGTTCTCATTTCTCAGATCTCGCTGACTTCCTGGCATCAGCAGGAAAGTCAGCATGCGGATCCAACGCACGACATCGAGGTTCTTTGTTGAATGGCTAATCCTATTGCTTTCTATCAGTCTTTGCGAATGAGAACCAATCTCACGAGAGGAAGATCCAAATCAGGCAGCGCCCTGGAGTTGGAGTGATGCACGAGCCAAGGGGACATTTTTGAATACAACGGCAAATAAACACAAAAATAATCCTGTAGACTCTGTAAGCTAAAACTCCTGCTTTATGCAAGCAGACTGATACAGTTGGTTCTTCTGTCATTTTATAAGTTTGGGTTTGAGCTTGTAAATTTTAATAAGGCCATATTTTTTGATGACAGGAGACAGCAAAATAAATTAGACGGCTGTTCCCTCCAACAGCAACAGATAGTGACGGTGATAATAACATTATTTAGGACTCTTACCTGGTAATTAATTCAGGAATAAATATAACCAATGAGTGGATTTTATAAAGCATTTTATCATCATATTTACATGCTTTTACGAGAAGAAGAAGCAAACACATTAATTGCTGGTTTTCATCTAGGGCGAACTCAGCTCTCTGCCTATTCTACTGCCAGTGATCAGTGATGTTTATTGCTGAGCTTTGGGGGGAAGGCAGGGAGATCTGGAGATGCAGGGGAAGGTGGCCCCTCTGATTGCCAGGGGTCTGTTGAGGGGGTCCTGGACCAAGTATAAATGGTGTGGCATTCTAAGGATGCCTTGTGCTGTGCTGCTCATCACCGTTCTTTTACAAATGACAGGACATGTGACCCTGGGCGTCATCTTCTCTGTAACTGCAGCTCAACTCAAGTTATATTGTCATCTCACTGTTTGGTTCAGCTATTCATGAATATTCACGGATATATTTACACAATCCATCTATTCATCCGTCTTTCAACCACTTATATCCAATACTGAAGTGTAGGTATTTTAACGCACAATCACGGATGCCCATAATATAAACAAAGAAATAAAATTCTGTTCATGTTATAAAGGGGGACCTGGGCAGCTAATGAGGCATTAAAATTGCTTATCGGCAAAATCAACATGTCATAACAAGACGCGACGTGCAAAACGCGACATTGTGAGAAAATCAAAATGAATGCCAAAAGATGACACTGATGATGTCACCATCTCAGATACAGTGGTGAAAACAAAATAAAAAAAAAAGACTACAGAAGCTGGACTTCCACAAGATACAAAATACATCAAATGAAGCAGGACCTAAAAGCTCAGGTCACTCTTAGGTAATGGCCACCCTGGCAAGGAGTACCCATGAGGATGCAGATGGCCTTCCTTAAGGGTCCCTGGGCAGGCGGTGAGGTTAGTACAGCTGAATCTGCAAGAAGAAGAACCTGTAAGGGCTAAAAATGGAAATGTGGAAAGGTGGGTATCTGGGAGAGGAGCTTTAATGGGATCCTGACGAGTCTGTTACAAAGCAGGACGCCTTAGGCCCCATCTGCCCATCACAAAGCCTAGCCTGGCTGCTGATTGCCTGTTTTTAATCACTGCCATCAATATTCCCAATGTGGAACTGGGATTGAATATCGTTATCCAACCGGCTCCAAGATGCAGCGTTCAGGCAAGCCCACGTTGGGCATTTCCATGTGATTTATTGAGTCACTCTACCTTAAAGGACACAGAAATGAGTTACAGTATGATACTAATATCCTCTTTATAGGGGACATAACTCAGTGAATATCCTCCCGTCAAGGAAGAACACACTATGCACCCCTGCTTTTAGGGTCCCTTCACACCACCACGAAGCCTCACAGGCTGCAGAGGGATTCAGCCAGGTATTTGACGTGCTATTTAAAGACGTGAAGCTTTACTAATAACCCAACATACTCGTCCCCTTTTGCTTTCAGAAATTAGAATCCAAAGAACAAATAATGCGAGCGAAACCTATTCAGCAAGCCTTTCAGACGATGCTAAATCAATATCTTTCATATAATTTATTCATATATTTGGGTTAATATACCACTTGGGGAATAAGTTACACTGGTAAAATATATAAATAAGTTTAAAAAAAAAAAAAGTCAAAAAGCTATTAATATTTTAGGTCTGATTGTGATTATTGCTGTTTAAGAAGGATAACTCAAGCACTTTCTTATTTTATAGGCTACACATTCAGGAGGGAACCCAAAAGGCGCGACTCCAGGTGGAAGGATTGTGTTGGAGATATATTAAAACTCAGAGCCAGGAGCAGAGCGACGGGGAAGGAGAGGAGGGGGTAGACTCCTGATTGTAAAAATATAACGATAGCATCAGTGAATGCCGGCCCAGCTGAGACAGCGGAGGTGAGACAGGCCACCGTGACCTTTAAAATAGCCGGGGCTAAGACCCCCATGCCTGATGGGCTTTCTGTCAAGATTTCGACCCCGACCCAAATCCGAGACAAGCTGCTTCCGCGCGGTGCAGCCGAGCCAGACCACCATCGGACCGTTAGTCATCGGGATGGAGGGGACACCTGGACCGCATATGACTCCGAGGAGGAGGGAGGCAGCCCTGCCGTCCGTTTCATGGGCTCAGTTCCGATTTAACGGCAGAAGCTGCCAGAGGTTGAGAAATGCAGGCCGGTAGAGACTCCAGTTAAGCGTAGAGAGCTGTCAGGTTTTCATGGGGCCGGGGGGTGGGCCACACCACGGTGCAGATGATGAAGCTCAGTCAGGAGGTGGGGTGTCAATAGCAGTATGTCCAAGGTAGGGATGGCTCTCCCCATCAGGGGAGCTGGGCTCCGGCTTATAGCAATTACAGAGCATTGACAATGCCCTGCGCAATTCCCGGGTTACTGACAAATCAATTAGATAACGAGGGGACTGAGGCTTTGAGATAAAAGATGAGAAGAGGGACACTATAACTGAGCTCACTGGCTATAATGAGCTGCGATCATTCAATCGGTGACGGATACAGTGTGTGGGTGGCGTCTGGTGCATTTATACACACACCGCATCGATTTTGCTTAGAAAGACTCTGATTAAATAATAGCTACACTGTGGATATGTTATTTTTCGCGTTGACTTCATCTGCCAGACATACGGATGGAGAATTAGCGTAGCGTCAGGCTACCTACTACAGGGAATCCCACGGGGCTTGCTTGAAAAACTGCTCCCCCCGCTTTTATAACGACGTGACCTAAAGTTTATGCGGCGCTCAGACTTCGGTCCGTGCCGTGCTCCTGTAAATGTTACCGGAAATGTTACCACTGCCCCTGCCAAAGCCGATGTCCAAAGAAGCGGCGTGCCAATGTAAATTTCAGGGCCTCCTGTGCCAGGATCGCCGTCGCTCTGACGACTCTCCGGAGTGCCGTCCGGCAGTGCGCTGGGCTAAGCCAGAGCAGAAGCCGGTCGAATCCTCAGCCTTTCTGGAAGATTCTATTCAAATGTCTAGCCGATGACTTCATTAAATGCAAAGAAATAGCGGCTAATGGACATATGCATCAATATGACATAAAACATCCTTCTACAGACGATTATCGATAGCAAGGAGGAGTCTGCTATGCCATATATCTAAGGAAATGCTGCATGCTGTTTACTTGTATTACGACAAATTTTGGCTTACATATGATGTAATAAACTCATTTTTGTTTTTTGTCTGTTAACCAGATGTGCTTTAAACACCCGATTCCGGGAAACCCCCAACCTCCAGACAAGACACCCCCCAACTGAGGCTAAAGGCCTGTACCATTCTACAGCTTGTTCAAACAGAGTTTGAATATTAATGTCTTGGCAATAGACGAAACATTGGGATAATTTCCAAACAGCTGCACTTACAATCTGAAAAATAAATAAACAGACAAACAACGGAATGATAAATACCACTCCCACTTCGATCTATCTGTCTATCTATTGTTCAGTTATTTGTAACAGAAATGCATTTGTGTACTGCCCCCTCACAAACCCACATGCACGCCTGCATGCACACACACACACACACACACACACAGACACTTGTATTCATATCTTTGTGGGGACTGTCCATTCATTGCAGTCACAGATTTTTCTAAATTCCCCCAACCACGCGCACGCGCGCACTCACTCACTCCCTCACTCACTCACTCACTCCCTCTCTCACTCTCTCTCTCTCTCTCTCTCTCTCACACACACACACAGTGTCCTTGCCATCAACCTATATCAAGCCTCTGGTGGGGACTTGGCCAAACAACCATGTACTTTTTTATGTCACGACACATTTGTATTCTGTAAACACATGAACAGAGAAGCAGCATAAAATGAGTGCTTTGTTAGCTTGTAAGCTTAGTGAACATAATGCAAGCTAACATTAGTAGGTGAAAATCAGTTGACCTGCTTCAAACTCTTCTGTGAAAAAGACTAAATAGAAAAACTGATTATATCAAAAAAGGTCATTTTCTTTCTTCTAGCCTTTCTTGCTAAAGGTCAGTATTATATACCAAGTCAAAACAGAAGTCAGAACTTTCCATTCATGTCAAACAAAAGTGCATTTAATCTAATATCCATATAAATATCTATGCAGGCAAAGGTATGGGATCTGTAACTCCAAATAATTTTTGGTAACTTTACCAGGAAGTCAAGCATTAATCTCATATCACATGATGGATACTTAAAGGCATCTTAAGGTTTGAGATTACAGATGCAAGAAAAGTCAGAGCATGTGATCTGCACTGAACATGTAATTGGGAACACAGTGGGCATCTGTTAAATCCTGCAAAAATCAGCAAATGCATGCATTCTGCCATCTAGTAATTCACCGTCAAACACGGCCAGGGTAGACATGAGAAACACTTAACAAGCATGACGAGTCATGCAGCTAGAAACTGAGGGTTATTTATACATATTATAGATTATATCTATAAATGGCTGGCATCTCTTTAAGTTGTCGAATCCATTTTTATCCCTCACCTTAATACGTTTGATCTAGATATGGTCAGATGCATACTGACAACCTTTTTTTCCGTTACTGATTTTGCCTGTTCCTTCCAGGCAAAAAATGCAGTGATAGTAAAGTGTATCAAGTGAAGTGGAAAATGTTTTTGGCATGCAGACTCTTAGCATTGAAAATTTACCACGATGTCAAGACTGTTGAGGGTATATTTAAGTTCATATCAATGCTTTTAAAAATATTATCATTATTATTATTATTATTATTATTATTATCATCATAAAATGCTTTATATCACTGACTTAACCATGCAGTAAAAGGACAATTTGGTCTTTTACTGGTGAATATAGTCATGTGAGATAAACTAGGAGGATTTCTGAACTATTTTACGGTGTCATGAGTTTAAAATTCATAAATCAGAATTTCAGATTTTGCTATTTTTATTTTTTAAGATATTAAAGTATAACATTTTTGCATGACAAATCTTCGTGAATGAGCCCCTGCTCCTTTAAATTTCAAGATAATTAAAAGGGGAAAAAAAGAACGTCGCAGGACGCCTTGATTGTGGACAGAATGACAGATTGGCCATCAAATACAGTGATTAAAATTCAATGCTTAGAAGAGTACTGGGTGCTGCTCATAATCAGAGCTCAAAGGGGGGCAAAATTCAAGGCCTCACATGTGCAAGTGGGTTTAAGGCGGATATTAAAATAAAATATAACATTCGCATTAACGTGCGTCATCATCAAACTGCCCCTCATTCAGTCGCTGTGACTAACACACCCCAGTCCATGTTTAGTTCGCACGCGGTTCAGTGTTATAAAAACACACCTGACAATAGCGAGATCTCTGCTCTCCATTTTCCCAGTTCATGATGACATCGCATGGCAAATCCAAAACGGAGTAATTAACCAATCTGTTTAATAGACTGCCTCACTTCCACACTTTCTGCTCCCTTCGTGCGTTTAATAAAAAAGCCCCTTTTACATTTAGAATTCATTCTACGTCGCCTCCTTAGGCGACACGAAAGCTCGCGTTCGAGGAGGTGACAGAAAAGGAGATAAAACGCAGGAAAAACGTGGCATGAAATAGAACCGTTTTACCTTTAATGTCTATTAACACCGGACCGCTTGAGGTAGACCTGAGTACATGGCAGCCTATGGGTGCTGTCTGTACTCCTGCTTTTCAAAACGCAGTGACACTTCGGAGCATCACAGGGTGAGCGACCCAGAAACTGATCCAATGTCCGTAACTGCGACACCATGTGAAATTCGGGGGCAGAATTCAACCGGGAGGATTAAATGCGACTGGTTACGCTTTTTTCCCCCCTTTGGTGCATTAAATAGTCTGTCCGCGAAGCTGTTTGGGCCGCGATTCTGCACCGAAGTGTGAGACAGAAATAAAAGTTAAATCAAAATAAAACAAAAAAAAAGATTCTTAGTCCTGTAATGAGATCACGACCCGAAGGAAAAGGCAGAGCAGAGGCGCGCAACTGCCACGCGGACGCACGCAGGCTGCACGGCTGCAGCTGACGCCGCTTTATGGAGGTGTTTGTAAACGCGTGATTTAAACGACGACCAGCTGGCACGAATGTTTTTAATGCATGTATGGCAGTTGTAAACAAAGGCTATACAGTACCACTGATGAGACATGAGCGCCCCCTGGCTTTGGAAGCAGACTGCCTTGCTCATTTATTTATTCATTCGTCCATTTATTTATCTCCTTATTTATTTGTTTTGTCTGTCTATCTGTCCAAAGATCCCAAAAACGGGCATGACTCAGAAAGCCACAGGCACATATTCGACTCTTTGTTCACCTATACCTCATATCAGCGGTCGTGTACCTTTGAAATCTCAGGAGGCGAAGAGATGAAAATGAAAATAAACCAAGTGGCTGGCAGTGACCAGTATAAAGTCAGTGTCCGTGTAAGGTGCCGCCAAAGGGAAGTGTAATCATTAAACTGAAAATAAGTGGATATATATATATATATATATATATATATATATATATATATATATATATATAGAGAGAGAGAGAGAGAGAGAGA
>JAODLC010000002.1:404135-419206 GCA_026781145.1 Hippopotamyrus pictus
GAGAGAGAGAGAGAGAGAGCTAGAGAGCTTATCCGTTGCTTAGTATATTAAGATATTCACATACAAATTTATGCATACAGCCAGGTATTACTCTTGACAAGTTCAGGTCACACCAGGATAAAACAGCACAGCTTCCTCTGGGATCTGACCGGATAACCTCGAGATTATCGCTCTGTGCTGCTGCATGTATATTTTGCGACCCTCTGTACTTCAGACGGCACAATAACTTTAAGTGCAAGATCTCCAGTGGATTTTGTGTCAGAAACACTTTCGGCAGGTTTGCATTTACTACGATTAGCAGCGTTGGACGTGGAGATTTGGGATTTATTTAGTGAGAAATAGTAGTTGCATATGGTCTTTGTATTTAGAAACAGCTCTTACAGTTATTTTACTAAAATAAGAAATTGTGTAAATTATGAAAATAAACATCTAGATAAAAACGCCCACATCTTTATTTCGATGTACTGCTTTCTAAGAAATATTACAAACTAATATTTAAATCGGGAAGATTTACAATCCACATCGATGAAAACGCAGTGCACGTGAAACAACTGAAAAGCCACTTCTGTACTATAGGCACATTTAAATGAAATTAATTCATTTACATTGCCCCCATTACTTCACTTCATTGAAAAATGTATTTCTGAAAGACCAGTTTCACTTTATTTTGCACTCCCACGCGCCCGTTACGCTTTGCATATTGGTTTTCCTCACTCCAGAAGTATTTAGGGTTTTACAGGTTGCTGCATGTTACAGTAACGCCTGACAGTACGTACAACACAAACCCGCCGCTCTGCACTTGTTGCGCAGGCACGTCGCGGGTTGAATTTCACTATATATTTCAATCATATATCCTGTACATTTTCTACGGAGCGGGAAACAAATCTCGAATTACTATTATTTTATTAAAAATAAACTGCAAATAAAAAGCAGAAAATAGAAATTGAACGAAACACCCGCTGTACTGAGATATATATATATATATATTGCTAGATATTTTAGACCGCAAATATCTGGCCTTAAGAGAATAAGAAATATTTTAATCTCACGCTGCATCAACATGACTGAGTCCCATAGTGCCTGTGCATAGGAGGTTTACTGTTCAGAAAATATGATTGCTCAAGTGTATACATCTACCAGAGCGTAAAGCGTCTGTCCCGATCTGAAATATGAAATATCGATCAAAAGCAAGGTATGCACAGAAGGAACATTCTGACAAGTATGTAGACATGTATGTATATATGCATCCATGTGTGCACACATAGGCTGTAATATGTATGTATACACATATACATATGGATGTATATACACATATAACTTAGTTTCGGGTTGCACGGAATTAACGATTTAAAAGTTAACATCAATATGTGAGTGTGCGGGCTGATAACGGAGAGAAAGAAATACTGTACTATAGCGTTTTATCCAACGATGCCCAAACTTTTTTAATTTGTTAAACGTTAGCAAACATGTCAGCGAAGCCAAATTAAAAAGGCATTCTTTCAGTGTGGGAAAAACCAGGAAAATGCGCTGTATTTACATACAGTAAGAATGAAAATCATACGAACACTGTAGCCCACCGCGGCCAGCGGAAACTGTACGTGTTTAACTAGGAGCGGATACTAGATGCAAAAATTGTCCGAAGGAAAAAAGGTTATACGTAAAAAGTATGACGGCCATGAGACGTTCATGTCTACACACCAAACGGGTGAGTACGCTGTGTGAATCTGTAGTTTTCTTTTTAAAAGGGTTATTGCAAACGCAAAAATCATCACGAACATTTTACATCTGGAATTACCTTTGCGAGATGTTGCCATAACAAGAGCCTGGTCCCATTCCATATCTTCACAGCATACTTGCAATTATACGAGATCACATATATCCCTCCTTAATTAATCTTCATTTATCCTTGAAACATACCCGAAGCCAGTGTCGCTTATCAGTAAAATCTTGCACCGTCACACGCCAGGTTAGCGTCTCTGAAGCACACAGCACTGGGAAATAACAAGAGTGAGTCTAGTTCATAAAGGGAGCTGGAAGCATGCGATCGGGTTGTCTTTTTTCCTGGGGGGGTATGGATGAGCCGCAGATCTTGCCGGAGTCTGATGCTGTTGCGGAGACGGGCTTTCACACTCACTACAGCATCAGCATCAGCATCCCCGGAACATACCACGGTGCCGCCAAGCAAAGGGGGTGTGGCAACGGACTTCACACCCGCCGACGCTGCTCCTTAACGCTGCCTCTTAGGACGCTGCAGCACGTTAGCGCTCGGGGGGGAAATTAATATTTATACATAAAAGCATTTGGAATATTTTCCAAATATCCACTGACACTGGTATAGGCTACCATTTAATAAGACCACAAAGAACGACCTGCAGTAAGGAGTGTTTTGCTGTTTCATTATTTGTTTATAGTCGAACATTATCGGATCTAAGTATAAATACCGCAGATGATAATTCTATTTTGAATTTATACGTTTGATTAAATAAAAGCGTCTTTAAAACGTGGGAACCTGTTGTTTAACATTTTGGAATATAACATTTTGTTTTTTACAATTTCCGCGTTGAGTATGTGTTAGGCTTGTGTGTTTATTTGGTTTGGTGTTAATTAATCCCTCTGGGGGGAGGGGGGGAACTGAAATTACATTTGGTTAAATCGTCAAACATTAGCCTTCTGTACATATTAATGTAAGTTGCGTCCCTTCCGTGATAAAAAAAAAAAAAGACACCTGCAAGAATCTGTGTTTGGTTTCTTCCTTCCTCTCCACTTGCAGTCTCTCTGTGCAGGGAGGGAAAAGAGAGAGAGAGAGACGGGAGAGAGAGGGAAGGTGGGGAATCTCAGTGTATGTGCTGCCTGTGTCACAATCACTATATTTATAAACGTTTCTGGTTTATGGGTTTCATTAATTTTACTTATGATACAAAGACACTTCCAGGGTCACAGCTCACTGTACCTATTCAGACCTGCACAGTTCACGGTAACACAGTCAGTCAGGCCTGGATGAGTCCACATACCCTTCAACTCTGGAAGCCATGACAATCACACAGTTTAGTTAAACTTTTCAATGACTGATCAATCCGAAGGGATTTTTACGCCGGAAAATGTCGGTGTCGAATAGTAGGTCACCAAATACAATACGAGTCGTGAACTTTTATTGAAAAGATGATGCTTTCACTGAGTTTGTATCTACGGCACTTGTGCTGACTTCCATTACAGCCTCAGTGTCTTAACGTCATACTGAGATTGAACAATCAGACGTACTTTTCAATATCGCGCAGTTCTTAAATACCAATGTGCTACTAGGGGCAGTGGATTTTAAACGCCACAGATACACAGCAGCAGGAGTGCCTTAATTTTTTTGTAAGAGACAGATAACCATTGAAAGGTCATGCCTATTACTATATCTGAATTCATATTAAAATAATACCAAAATAATATTGATTCTTGCGTTTAATATAGTATTTCAAACTGCAGTCCAACCAAGAAAGGTGGTCTGAAGTTGGGATCTTAATTCCATGTCTTTAAATTTCACCAAGATTTTCTGACAAAGCACAATGTTTTGCTGGCTGTAATGAAATATGCCATCTCTGTAGTATTCTTCTCAAAACATTTTTTAAAATGATTCTTAACAATGACTCTAAACACTGTCAAATATTTTGGTTTGGCTCAAGTTCAGATTTGGTACAAGTCTGATTGAAGAGTGGCCTGCTCTTGACTGCTGCAGTTTAGATGGACCATCCAAGGTTATCGTAATCAGTGTGAAGAATCCAACGAGATGGACGGCAAATGCGCAGTATAGTTTGAGGAACAGCTTAGCTGTGACACTCAAACTATGTTTACCGTACGTGAGCTTTGACCAATTACGGATAAGAAAAACAGACTTTGACTAGAAGTTGCGATTGCTGTAGAACAGCATAAGGTAATTCAGAAATGCGATATAGGTGAGAAAGCCTTGAATGAGAGGGAGGGGCTGAACCGTGGCATCTTACGATTCTTCTTTGTTCTGTTATCTTCTACTGAGGGAGAGAAGTTTGATTCATAAAGTTTGCATGCAAGTTCATAACCATGTAAGATAAACAGGAAATTCAGAAACCATTGTAATTAACAGGTACAAAGCTTACCGGCAAGAGCTGACTGAAGAAGTAAAACATGTAACATTCCACAAAGGTGCAACTTAGGGTTAACCTTAGATTCCAACCATTTACTGCACCACGTATCTAGTAAAGGGTCATGTAGTGGAGTCAATCCCTAGGAGCGCAGGTCCCCATAGAGGGAATCGCCCCGGCCGGACGCCAATCCATTGTTGGCCACACATTCACACGCAATCGCAATTCAGCAGACAGCATGTTTCTGGACTGTGGGAGGAAACTGCAGTACCCGGAGGAAATTAGCACGAACAGCACAAACACAGACAGAACACAGGAAAACCACACAAACACAGGCCGAATTCACTAACAGAACCGGAATCAATACTTGTTCAGCACATTTGACATCTGAAGAATGGTTTGGTTAGCATGGTAATCGAATCGTCAGTCCCTCAGAGTAGAATCTTACTCTCATCAAATCCTGCATTTCTGTAGTCATGTATTTTAGAGTAATAAGGAATGGGCAGCATCCAAAACTAGCAGGTAGATATAGATGTGAACGGTGTGCAAATTCCCCTTAAACAGGCCGTTTCCATGCTGATATTCCTCGTTGCTACTACATCATGGCTAATTTGAATTTCAATCCGTATGCGCCAAGCGCAGCGAAGGGAACGCAGTGGCCATGTCTGTGTCTCGCGAGGACGAGGAAAACAGACAGTGTGAGCAAAGACAACTGCTGCCATGTTAAATCAATGCAGCTCATTTAAATCGAGATAAAGAGGAACCCTTTGTCTGTTACTGGCGGAACTCCCTGCATCTTAAATTATCATCTCATGCTTACTAATGCTCTATTGTGTTTGTCATTCAAAACTCTTGTTATGTTGTTCATGGTTAGATCGAGACAATACACTGTTCATTATAGATTTTATATACATTATGCATATTTGGCATTTTGATGTTATTGCGTACAGCGTTTACACTGTCATAAGTATATATTGGTTGGCATAGTGGATGTTTATATGTTCTGGGTTTGGGGTTTGAATCATGCATTCATGACTGAATCATGCTTGTGGAGACTGCATATTCCTCCACTGTTGCACAGGTCATCTCCTATAGCCCATTGTCTTACACTGCCCAGAGTGTGTGGCTGAGAATATGTGAGAGTGTGACATGCGGTTGACTAATGTCCAGTCCAGGGTGTTCCCCTAGGGGGTGCCCCGTGAGGCCTAGAATAGGCTGCTGGCTCCCTGCCACAGTTTGAAGATGGATGGATGGATGGATGAATGGATATTACCTGTAGAATTAAACAGGTGAATGTTGGTTACTACATTCTGAGATTAGCTGGCTTGCTTATATACCAGGCGATAAAGGGTGTAATGACTGAAATCCCTTTACCAGCTGAGGAAGAGAGACTATTTCCTGGACCTTTTATAAAAGTACAGCCTCTGCAAGTAACAGATCTACCTATACTGTTTATTAGGCATGTAAATTATCATTATCAAACATTTTGGCAATGGTAAGGCTTAATATTTATTAATGTACTGTGTTGCTGTAAGTCTCATTGGCCATCAGAATTAACAGCATTACTGAGAATCAATGCTTGAATAGTGGAATCAGGGGTGAGACTCCGCGGCATTCTAAGACAATAGTTTGCAGTACTGCGTCAATACCTGCTGTATTGGATTAGAGAAGCAGATTTATTTGTACCTGCACACGGTGAAAATACCACTGAACTACACCTTATAGTACAACTACTGGGAATTAAAAACAAAGCAGGCAAAATGCCAAAATTAACGCGGCAGGCCCGTTGAACACTTCATCGATTTTTCCCACTCTTACATGTTAATTGTTCCCAAAAAGAGCAGTTTTTACCAGTACGGATTACTTAATGTGCATCTCCCTGGAAACCGCCTGGATGGCAGTATTAAACAAAGCCATTCCGATCTCCCACAAACAGTTTTAGAACTTATTTGATGACTGTGATCTGCGTGGTCAACAAGTATGTTCCATAACCCGAGAAGCCTCACAAATCAACCTTGCAGTTGTCTAGCTGTCAGTGTCACAATGTTAGCCGAGTGACAATATACCCTCAAAGGCAATCATAATGTCCCACAGTACTGTCAAGCCAAAATCACGAACCTGTTACAATAAACACAAACCTTTGTGTGTGACCAAGGGCTCCCTGTGTAAGACCTCGATACCTAAATATTCTAAAAGCTTAAATCACAGAATCCCAGTGGAATCGTACCCAATCAGCATTCAATAAATTATATTGAATTTATATTAGTTCTTATCACAGCAAGCACACAATAAACTGTTTTTTTGTGTATTTCTTATTTTTATTTATCGTAATATTTTAATTTATTTTCTTTGTACTGAGGAATATGGCTGTACTGTACTTCCTTTCATGACACGTTGCCCTGTTGGATCTAACAGCTTCGTAGGGATCTCGTTTCGCTTTTTAAGACGGCCAAGTGACGATGTGACACCGGCGGCCCTCGTGTCTGCATTTTCACGCCGTGCACATGAGCGAGCAGCCCTGGAACGGCCCGGCCGGGTATCTCGTGCTCACTCGGCTTGTAATTGACATGCAGCAGACGCCTCGCTTCAGAAGCAGCTTGGTCAGCCCTGGGGGGTAAGGCCATGAAAATGTTCCTCCCCTAAGGTCAATTTGACGAGTGCAGTTGAATTTTTTAACCATAATTCTTTCACTCTACCCCAAATCATTAAATTCTTCAGCATCATTCCATATATGTGGTATGAATATGTATGCGTTTATAGGTATGTTATTCATGTTTTGAATCTCCTTGACTCTGGATGTATCTTGAGCCTTTCCAACCTCTGAGCCCACACCAAGATCTGCTCATTTCTACAGCCATACATCTGTACTCACTTAACGCTGACTGTCCATTGGTTTATAACTCTGCGGATTCGCCATCTTGGATCATGAGCAATAGCATTGATAAAGGCGCTTGGAGCTTTAAGTTGCAGAAACAGAAATATGCTTTTTCAAGCAGTACCATCTGACCTTTTTCCACTGGTGTTCTTACATGTTGTCGCATATCTACGAATAAACTCCACATACACTTCTTGAAGCTCAGCCAAGGGACCTCGCCAGAGACTTTATATATGATTATGAAATGTAACCTTTTAAATAATTAACTCCCTTCCCTTTAGAATTTCATGCCGTTGACAACCTTCCAACGCTGGTTTATAAATTCACTCAGACTAGTACAGAATTCGACCGGCTATGTGGTACAAAAACGAAGCTAAAAACGACTGTTTACTAACACGTTTCCAAGCAGAGCACATAATTAAAACAAAAGCATATTTCCCACGAAATCCAATACAACGGTTTGCACTTGCATTTTGCAGTAATTAATAAGCCCGCGATAATTGTTTGCGTTTCTTGTAATCTTCACAAAAAATCTATTTGCCAAGCAAAGTGTGGATCTCCAGGGTGTCTGTTTGGGTATGGGAGTGTATATTACTCATGTATTACTCTCATGTGTAGCAGAAGGTGACTTAAATGCGGGCTGATGTGCCAAAGTGGAGATTGTCATTTCTCCTCTTGTTAAGGCTTAAGTGATACCTTGCTTCATTGGCAGGGGAATGAGGAGAAGAATTTTCTGAGCCATTGAACCTTGTGATTGAAATTAAACAATATGAAAAGCAGAATCTCTTACAGGGGTCTGCCACCAGGACGCTATCTTGTTGGAGGGAGGAGATGAAAACAACAACTCTCCCACCCCCCCAGTCGTCTAAGAAGGATTATATCACATTAGACACAGAGAAACAATATTCCAGAATGTATGACTGAAATGTTTTTTTTCTAACTTGTTTGTACACAGCGTCACAAGGCACAGTTTCTCAGTGGTATCTAGTAGCGGCTGAATTTGGGTCCGCCCAGAAAGCTGCTTTGAAATCATTCAAACGTAATTTTATCATCTTCATCATCATGACACATTTCTCCAAACAGATACGACTATTTGTGTCATTTTTCACTTTTCATATGACAAAGCCATTCAGAGTTTAATTGCAGCTCAGGCTGGTCTCTGGTTACCATATACAAATGCAACAGAGCCTCCAGGATATGACTCTCTGGCTGAGTTGGATAAGCTTGGAAAGAATGCTTTCATTTGAGATAACCTCATTGCTGCTGTTGATAGCCTTAGCTCATAGAGTAATTCAATTGTCAAGTGCAACGGGGGAACATTGCTTTCAGGTAAAAACATTTTCATACTGAAAAAAAGCCCCTAACAATATCAAAGTGTGAGTCTGGAACTCAGAAGACAGACGAATGTGAGTCATAGTGAAAGGAATAAGCGCATGCAGTTCATATACATCGATAATAACCAAATACCATAAATATTCATGATTTATGCTAAATCCTTGTGGCACAATTAGTCATTTGGCACTTGGTGATATTATTTTCAAACCGGAATATGAATCTATGCAAAGATGTATAGGATGCTGTGTGCGTTACGTAATCCACATCGTTATTACTGTGAGGTGTGGCGATCTATATCAGCAGCCAACCCATAACTAATTCAGAGTTCCAGCAATTAGTGACCAGTTGTTTCAGGACCCCTTGCTCTAGGCTTGTAACAAGATGTGAACAGTCAGCAGGTGGCCGGCAGGTGTGCCAGTGGCCACGGAGCTGGGACACATGACGTCGCAGCAGAGCACCTGCTGCCGTGCCCTTGAGCTGAAAATCCAGAGCAGCACGAACGCGTAAGTCTCAGATTGCAAGCTACGTTCAAGCTCGCCAGTAGAGCAGTGTTTCCCAATCCGGTCCTCGGGGACCAATAATCCATGTTTTTGCTCCCTCCCAGCTCCCGGTAGCAAAAATGTGAACTGTCTGGCAGGGAGCGAAAATGTGGACTGTCTGGGAGGGAGCGAAAATGCGGACTGCCTGGCAGGGAGCGAAAATGTGGACTGTCTGGTGTGGAGCGAAAATGTGGACTGTCTGGCTAAGAGCGAAAATGTGGACTGCCTGGCAAGGAGCGAAAATGTGGACTGTCTGGCAGGGAGCGAAAATGTGAACTGTCTGGCAGGGAGTTGGGAGGGAGTAAATACATGGACCGACTTTGGGTCCCTGAGGACCGGATTGAGGAACACTGTAGAGCAAAGAAAAAGATATATGATTATACCAAGTGTCCATATTGGGAGCCTTTATATCCACAAAATTCTCCTGTTTAAAAAGAGCCGGTGGGTAACTGCATTGAAACTAATTAGGAAGAGGAAGGACATAGATTCACAAACTCTATAGTTTTTCCTGCGCAAGACAGCTGATTTTTCTACAGAGTGCAATGAAATTCTCAATGAGGAAAAGATCCTTAGGAACACAATTAATGTCAACTTCGCTTAATCAGGCTCCATTATTAAAAAGTATATGGAAAGTAATGGCAAAGGCACAAGAACCAGGTGGACGACACACAATTTACTAACATGCAGACAGTCTCTTGTGACGTAAAGACATAAATTATTATCCTGATCAACGAAGGACTACAACTCTTTCTTCCTCTTTCATCACCCTGACAGTAGTAATTAGGACATGGTTCTGCTGACCAATCACAAGGACACAACCTATTCTTTAGGTGACAAATCACACAATATTACTGGCCAGATCAGCAAATATCTTTGTTAGTTCAGCTGGATAGGTGATAATCAACCCCCCTCCATTGTTTCACTTTATGTCCGAATCCTTTCTAGGGTCGGTCATTGGCTTTAGCAGTCAGGGTGAGGATGCCTTTGATCAGCGTGGGTTGACAAGGGGACATCTTTCCCTGGTTCAGTCCATAGGTGACCCAGCCACCAAGGGGATTATACGACCTGCCCGCTGTCGCCGACTTCAGTGCCTTTCTTGGAGTGTGACTTCCTGTCCCATCAGTAGATTTACTCGAGAGCGATGCCCTTATCCTCGTCACTAGTCCCTCCTTCTGACTGCACCCTTCAATAATTTTACAAGTTCAGGTAGATGCTGAAGCTGCTGGTCATCATTCAACATGGAAGAGAAATGTCAGATGTGGATTATATCAGGGAGAGAGAGAGGGAGAGAGAGAAGGAGAAGGAGAGAGAGAGGGAGAAAGAGAGGGAGAGAGAGAGGGAGAAAGAGAGGGAGAGAGAGAGGGAGAAAGAGAGCCCTCCTTGTCACCTGCATCCACCTCCAGCCGCAGGTCTTCACTTCATCTCTTTCCCTCTCCAGCTCTGTACCCCCCCACCGCCTTACAGTATACCCATGTCACCTCTCCTCCGCTGCTCTGCACTGTTCATAATTGGCCACCAGAGTCGCTCGTCCATTTCTTTGGAACCTGATTTCTTTTCTTCTGGCAGTCGATCTGTGCCCACGGGGGACTCCGACACTCGCGTTTCAAATCCGAGCCCCTTGGCTGATTTTCTCTGTCTTCTGCACCCTTTACTCCCCCCCCCCCCCTCATTACCTCATATCAACAAAAGTAGAAGTCAGCTTAGTATGATTTTTTTAGAGCTCATCCATTCCTGTCACACTGCACCGTTATGATACCATGATCTCTTTTTATTTAGCACTGTATGTATTTTTTTATCTCGCCCTCTACAGAACTCATACAGTACACCATCCTAGAAAGTCTGCTTCTCCCGTCACCCTTGCGTGATGTCTCGGATCTCTCTATCAGTGACTGTACCTTGTGCCCTGTCTATTGGGTTTTTAATGTCAATCGGATACTGCCTTTTCCCGATTGATCTTTCTTCTGCTCTTAACTTTTTGGCATTACATGCCTGCACCTCCCTCATGTACCTCCTCTTTGCACCTCCCCCATGTACTTCCTCTTTGCACCTCCCCCATGTACTTCCTCTTTCCACCTCCCTTAGTGGGTTATTCTGCACCTAAAAATTAAAGGCATTAAATCCAGCCAAGCTCTTCCCTATTTACGTATCTCCTTAGCTTTCATGGCAGTCGTAGCCTAATGGTTGGGGACACACACTTCTACTTGAAAGACTGTGGTTCAAATCCCTGACCAGCAAAGTACCACTGAGGTACCCTGGGTAAGGTACTGCCCCCTTTGGTGCAGAATTAGCTGCTATGTCATGATGCAGAGGACACATATTGTTGCTGTGCACTGTTTGCTATGGCATGACAACTAATTACTTTCCCACCCTATTCTGTTCGCGTACCTCAAAAGGAAACCACAAAGAAATTAAACCAGCTGAAACCACAAATGATCAGGTACCCCTAAGTCCACATTTTTTTTTCTCTGTCCTACTTTAAACACCTGGTCATTTTACAAAAACATCATGTTTTGGCAAATAAGTATTCCATCCAGCCATCCGCTTTTCCAGCACACGGTAGCGGAACAAATAAATATTACGCTGCTAAATCCAGCCTACAAACATAAGCAAACTGTACCAGCTCAAATAATAACAATTATGAGAGACTTTGTGTCAGAAGAAATCCTTATGGACAAAAGCACTGTGCTTTTTTATACGGAGACCATGTGATTGACCAAACACTGCATGAAAGAATGTTACAGAAGAATGCCCTCCCCCCATTACCTAATTACCCCCTCAAATACTTAATTACAATGATTTGCCCATTTACTTTTACATCCATGTTTAAAATGGATCTTCTGAAGTATTTATCTTATGCTGGCACTTCAGAAAATATTGCTATTCCTGCACCAGAAGCCAGGGGGCAGACTTTGAGCCCATGAATATGGCAATGTTGTTTCTCACCAGCAACAAACAGGGTGTCATGATCAATCACAAAGCCTTTATCTAAGGCTGACAAGCTGGATAGAGCTACAGCTCTGCATTATTTAACATCTGTATTCACTGCTATGGTCCAGAAAATGAAAACCCCTTGCATTTCTTTCCCTTTAATTAAAGGCATAGGTAACACCTGCTTTTGTTCATCACTGAACGAGCACAAAAGCATTATTACAAATGTTGTTATGAGAAATGCCGATAGTGGTTTCTTCACAGCAAGGGCCACAACTTAAAATAAAATAAAATAAAGCAACTAAGCTCAATCAAGTCTGACGTTGTAGCAAAGGAATTTTTCGCAATTACAGTTTGTTGTTTTTATTGATTTATTTGTCGTGCACTTGCAGAAATGCCTACCGAGGTAATATCGCAGAGTATCTCCATTAACAGGACTACAACGAGCGCAAGTTGAATAATAAACTGAAAGCAAATAACAAGTACAGTAGGTAATGCACAGATATTACATTTACTCATAGTTATATTATGCACAAAGCGGCCTACAGTGCCAGAATAATGTTATGAATATTGTTTATGCTACTTTGTATGATTACTAATATTTTTATTTGAAAGAAGAAACCAAACGTGATTTTTTTTCTAAGTAAATGAAATCTATAATACCAGACTGCTGGAGTTTTTGAAAGCTGCAGTGTTATTAATAAGTCGGGAAATAGAGAGTTCGTTCTCATGACAGAAGTGACGCGATATTAAGGCAGAGTGCAGTGACATCATTACATCCACGTGCCAACGGTGGTAACGCACTTAATTAGAAGTATGCTCACAGATGGAGAGCGGAGATGGAAAGAGAAGGAAGTGAATACGCGAGAATTCTTCCTTTTAACGATCATTTGTGTCGTGCGCAGCTGCCTTAAGGTAGCGGGACGGCAGACAGTCTGACTCCCACAAACACCATCAGGGCAGCAGCGCAAGCGTTCCTCAACATCCTATAGGAGCTGGAAAGGTCAGTGTAGAAAACATGTATACAGTAATTACCCACTGAAGCGGAACAGGAAAAACCCGAAATGCATTCTTATTTTCACAATTTTCAGAGCCACTTTTTATTTTTGAATAAGCGTCGTTGTTGAATGCGACGAGCGCATTTCATTAACAAATGCAATGGACCCTACAGCTGCTAAGGAAAATGAAATCCGAAACATTTTGCAATTTCATACATTTCATTTTACAAGACTATCTTGCTATGAGTGAAATGTAAATGTTAAATTCATAATACTGCTAAACACGGTATGGAAAATATGATCATTTTATATTCGCCATGATTCCGCTATAAACTTCCTGCCTTAAAGTGATGCATTCAGAAGAGGAGATTAAGGCACTTCCCTGATTTTTGCACAATTGGCATAAAATCTCAGGACTTTGGCTGAATCACTGCTTCAGGGTATCCAGCAGCAAATACCTCTATTATGGTTTCACTGCACGCAAAACATAGTGGTGAACGGTTTTAATGTTTATATGATGTACTGACCAGTACCGGCATTGCTTAATATTTAAAACCAAAAATACCAGTGTATCTGGAGTCCCTAAGCTAGCTTATAGAAAGGAAATCCCAGAAGCAGATTCCAGTGAAACCACTTTATTTCTGTCTTTTCCCATTAGAATTTCAAACCTCCATCCTTCTGAAGCGTGACCTTAATAATGAGCAAAATCTTTCAAAGGGCATGACATTCATAAATTTCATATCAAACACTCACTTATAAATTGCTGAGAATTCGGAGGGAAGCAATATTTTTAACCGTCTCAATGACATTCAGTGGCTTAAGGATAGTGCAGGGAGAATGTCATGCTGAAGAAGCAATGGGAAGCGGGGGTGCTGGGTAGGGGGGGGGGAGGGATATTATTTTGCTCCACTAGAATGGAGACTGGGAGCAAAATCAGGTAAGGTGCATCATCAGCTCAGGTACGACAGCCACGAGGTGGTGCCCAGATTCATTATTTATTATAACAATAAAAAAATAAATAAGTACAGTCTTCTGGATGTGTGATCACCAGCTTCCCAAGCTTCAGTGTCCCCAGCCTGGTGCCCTGGGCAGCTGCACCCCTGTACTGCATTAGTGGCTAGAGAAGATGGATAGATTGATGGACGGACAGATGGATGGCTGGATGGATGGACAGACGGACGGACGAATGGATATCCAATTCCATGCAGATGAACATCAACCAAATTCAATAAAATACCAAATGGATAAAAAATACTTTCATACGCCTAGAAGCATCATGCTCTTATTGTTTGCATGAACACTGTTTATTTTGCATGCATGCTTAAGTAGAGAAGCAAACTTATACTAAAGGAACAACGGTGTGGCAGAAAATATTCATGTCCATGGAACATTGTTATCTTGAAAAGACAATGACTTGTGGAAGAATGCAGGACAAGGGGGAAAAAAAACCTTCCCCCTTTTCATCTGCAGTTCTGAAGCATATCAAATGCATGGCCAGGGTTTCAAGAGAAACCTCGCAGATGTTCTGGCTTTTAAGAAAATTGAGAGAAAAATCAAACTTGAAATCAAAGGGCCTGGATTCTAGTTTCTGCTTTCGCTACTTGGATTGCCTTCACATCTCGGCGCAAAAAGCCGTCGCAAACATCACCTCGCCGGACGGATGTTGCGCTCCTAGCCCGCCATGTCACTCATGAAGGGTCTGGCCGTGGTACTTCCGTTGCCCGTGACAACCTTGGGATGTCCACCGCCCCCCCAGTACATCTCATTGAATTTCAAAAGACACTGGCAATACGGGTACTTTCGCGAGACTCTTGCACACATCCAGCTGTCAGATGCCCAAATATTTACTTGTTTTCTAACCCCCTTCCCCCACCAAACTCTTACAAAGTCTTTCATCCTGTTCACGAGAAACGGGTACGTCCAGGCGCCTTCAAAGGTGAGTCTGACGACACACGGAAGCTAAAAGGTGAAGGTGAGGTGAAATCCGTGGCGATGAAGGAAATACAGGCCAACATACATCCGTGCCGCAGGCTCCAGAAAGGTCAGATAAACCCGGATCATCACAAAAGGTCATTTTTTTGCTCCTCGCATAGCAGGGGATGCGTAAAGCCGCATTCTTCATCTACGATAAATAAAGTTCACTGTCTGATAACGTTTTTCATTTTGTATTACAGAACACAGCAATGCGAGTTCATGCTCGTGATTTAAAATTGATAAGGATTAATATAAAATTAATGACACTGCGATCCTGATATTTTGCTTCTGAGTTGGGGGGGGGGGGGGGGGCTGAAAC
>JAODLC010000002.1:426784-439802 GCA_026781145.1 Hippopotamyrus pictus
TAAAAAGCAGCCCCCCCCCCCCCCCCCCCCCCCCACACACACACACACACACACACAAATAAACACAGAATGAAATAGAAAAAAAAGGAGAGAAAAACACACACTGAACCCGAGAAAACAATGAACAAAGCCAAATTAACTGGGGAGTGCTGGCTCTGTTGCCTGACTTTTTCCAGTTGGGTACAAATTTCCTCTTTTAATAAACACTTTTCCCCCGGAAAACCTTTGCTGGCTGGTAATTGCCGCTGTACATCTATTTATTGTGCCGATAATGAGAGAAGGCAGGCAGCTTTGGACGTGCTGGAGCTGCTGCTCATTTGCATGTTTTTTCTACAATATTACCCACCGTTCCTGCACCAAAGACACGTGCAGAACATCACAAACACCTCAAACAATTAACTCTCACACTCTTTTTTTTCCCCTTCTTCATGCCAGTTTAACTTTTTTTGCTACGATTCATCATGTATAAACTTTGGACTTCGGCCGTTTCTTGACCTTGCGTTCAGGAAGAAGTTTGATTCCGTGAAGGCGCTCATACATATGCCTCGCGTTCATCATCACGCCCACAGACGGCGAAACGAGCCGGCAGAGTCACGTGACACGCACGAGGATGACAGGGAGGAACTGGGATATCTGTTTATCGGTACAATGGGGAAGTTGCTTATGGTGCAGTTTACTCAACAGAACCATGTGACATGAGTTTGGGAACAGGGCAGAATTTTAATTGGTCAAACTCAGGGATAGATGAGAATAGGAAAGAAAAAAAGGACAGTAAAAAAACTCAAATAATAATAATAATAATAAGCCTAAACAAGTACAAAATTGGTGCAAAAATTATCCTAAATTTCCCTGCTGAAATGGATGGTGGCTCTGCACCACTCCCTCCCCCAAAAAAAAAAAGAACTCAGGCAATCTATAACTGTGAAGGAAATCCTTAGTCCTGGAGGTGTGAGGCAAGATGCCACGTCACCCTACATGGTACGGTGAGACAAAATCAGGAAAATGCTTCGCCTTCAGATGAGCTCCCATTTTTCTGGAAATGACGTTATATATCCTAAACCGCGTGTGGCGCAATATCGGACCATTCTTAGAAAAAGCCTCTACTTCATTGATGAACGAAGCAGCATAAAATCTACTTTGTATCAGGTGCTTCAGAACCTCCAGAAGACTTCAGACTTTATCCCGCTGCTGATGAAACTACTCTTGAATTTGTTGAGTAGTGTTTATGGGGCATCATGGGGTAACAGCATTTGCACCATTGGTCGCCCCCGATCCTGTAAAAAGGCTTCATATTCCTTGGCCTTTGTGTGACGGTGAAGAGTAGGCCTCGGACCAAATGAGACCCATCAGATGCCTGTCCATACCAACAGACATTGAACGTGGAAAGTAGCCTTCGGCTTGCATCATATGTAAACCCGTCTGGATATTTGAAAAAGGGTGAAAGATGACTCATCAGACCATAATACTTTTCTCCCTGCTCAGGGGTCCAAGCTTGCTGCTACTTGCTCCACGTTATGCATCTGTGCATTGACCCTGGACACAAGCAGTCTTCAAATAGCAACCAACCTATACATTACAGCTTTCTCTAGCAGTCAGCTTTTGTCGAGGTAGGTGTCACGGAGGTGCTGATTCACTATTATGGCTAGACTTTAAAGTGTTATTTAATTGTATTTATTTATTTATTTACTTATTTATTATGTACTTATTTAGCAGAAGCTTTTGTCCATAGCAATGTTCAATAGAAAGCAGTGTCTGTGAGTCACTGAAGCAAATGGGGTTAAGGGTTTTGCTCAAGGGCACATCAGAGGCATAACTCTACCAGCCACAGGATTTAAACTGGCAACCTTCCGATGAAAGACACACCTCACCCACAGAGCCGCCCACTGTTAAATGCCAGTGATCTCCAACTTGTTACTGTAGGTCTTTTTTGGTGTGGTTTGTTTGGTGTTTTAACAGTCTGAGACTGTTCCTCATGACTCATTAACAAAAAGGAAACTTTTGGAAGTCTTTACCCTATTTTTTTGTGGGTTTCTCTCTCTCTCTCTCTCCCTCTAGTACTGGTTGTCAGACCTCTTTATAGCTGGCAAATAATGTTAAATGGCATTGACTCTAATGTGACTCACCGTTGTAACCCTGTTTGTAATTCTGATTCATGCACTTCAAAATTTAAGCCCTTGTCATACAGTGCTTTTGTCCAAAAATCTAAATGCACTGTTTTATTCCACCGGAAAGAGAATCAGGTTAAGAAAAATGACGTTAACGACTGCCGTATTGTTATTTTGGATAAGATTATTGTCGGCTAAAGTCTCGTTCAAGCCAAACTGGTTCCCTGCTATGAAATTGGGAATTTGTTGGGTCAAATGTTAAAGCTGTTGCAAAATCGTTCGTAGAGTCTTTGGGGGAGGTCAGTAGGAAAACTACAATTGGCAGAGAAAATAATACTTTCATACATACATTGCAGTTCTTCTCATGCGCATTCACAGTCTGCATTAATGACCCTAATGGCCTAGGATTTCCTCTCCCCAAGACAAAGTAAATGTAATGGATTTCAGCTCAGTGTGAATACTGCTCACACTGGCGTTCAAAAGAGCCAAGGACTTTATAGCCTGGCCATTGCTTTTGCTGGGAAGGTAACATGCGACTGATGCTCAAGCACAAACATTGCTTGTTGATTTCAATTTTCAGAGTCCACAGGACACCTGCGTTAAAGAAAAACAGAGATAAGATTAAGCTCCAAAAGAGGGTTTTAATGTGTTTCTCTGTTATTTAATTCTGGAGTTTTCTGGAGCAGATTATCCCCTACTTGCAAAAGAGACGTTCAAGTTTTTCACTAAGTTGTCCTTGAGATAGGAGGTGCTATTCAAAATTGTTAAAATGAATTGTGTGAGGAACTAATTTACGTTTACATAAGAATGTACTCTTTCAGGCAGTGGGCTCAAGTTATATAAAACAAAATAAAAAGTATGTCAGAAGAATGACACTGCACTGTGCTTGCAAATTTGCATTCACATACAGCAGAATGGGAAATGTTTATTTCAGAAGAAGCTATAGAATATTATATTATGCATTAGTGATGTAACGATTCTCCTAATATGTGGTTCGGTTCAGACATTGATTCTTGAGCTATGCTTTGGTTCATTGATTGGTTGTTGTTTTTTTTTTTGGGGGGGGGGGGGGGGGCGCAGGGGCAGGATGATGAAGAAAAAACTATGGTAAATTTCTATGTTTTACTGATCCACCAATAATTTCGAAAACTAAACAAAAGAACACTAAAGAACATGTTAGATTAACTTAACGTCACACATAACTATGCATAAAAAAAGAAATTATAATAAAAAAAAATACTATTCTCTACTGGATAAGCAAAATGTTCCCACACTGCTAACTTGACTGTGCCCAAGTGCCCTGCAAGCTCAGGGTTATTATACATCTTGAGCTAATGAAACTAGCCTAGCTTTTACCGCGGGCGTGATCAGTCGACCATGATTGGACTAAAAGAGTCACGTGATGCACACAGTTGGAAGACAATAAAATAGGGGCAATGTATAAAATTTACAAATTATTCAGTTTGCCCTAAATTTAAATGCAGTAATAATTTTATGATATACATGTGTTATAGTGTTATTTGTCGAATAAAAAATGAGGTTTTTAAGATTAGTGATGTGATTTAGAGCTCAACTGGCTGCACCTGCGGCAGTGGATTGTCGTTGGGGTAGCTACGTCTTCCAGAATCGCGAAACAAGATCGTGAACGTTGGTATCGTGTTTTTGGTCTTGGTTTCCGAACCGTGCTCCACTAATACGTAATATATGTATTTTTCAAAAATTCACAACATAATTTTAATCAGATATATCTGCCTGGAGAAATAAGATGATTCTTCAAAGTAGTGGAGATGTGGATTTCAACAAATTTGAATGATAAGTAAATGGACAGTCATGTGACTGTAAGCCAAGGAATTATAAAATTCCATGGCATTTGAAACACACAAGTGAAATGTGGGCAGTTCCATGTTGGCAACAGCAATCAGCTAAGTCATTTGCTAGCTCAATAATACATTCACCACTGACATAACTAATTGACATTTATTGAGACGATTGTTGCAAAGATTCCACACTCCAGATGAAAGCTTGAAACCAAGTGTTATCAGTTATGGCACGATTGCATGGTTTTAATATAACTAATAAGATCATGAAATCAAGTCTACCACATGAAACATTTGTGCACATATTTTCGCATGGCAAATTATTTTCACCAAAAAAGTGAAGATTTGAACTAAACCATCTGGCTTTATCTGAGGACATTCATAAATGTCAATTATTTGAGTTATAAAACCATTGCATTCACAGTTGAAAAACTGTCAGATTACAAAAGTCAGATTAATTTAAACACTCGGTTCAGTGCACTGTACTTTAAAGAAGCTTTCTACAATGCTCACTCTTTAAGCTTACAAGCAACAGACTGCAGTCAACAAGGGCTTCCTCTTCCAGAAACTGAGCCAATTCAAATGTCAGACTACTCAGTTACAATACCACCAAACTCAGCATGCAAAAACAACGGGGATCCAGCAGCTAATGCTGCTTGAACGTCTAACAAAGTTACATCCATCCATCCATCCATGCGTGCTTGCATCCATCCATCCTGGTTATCCTCTCTCAGGAAGTCTAAGGTACAGAGCAGAGAAATACTCCGCATGGGATGTCAGTCCATCGCAGGGCACAGACACACGATGGGCAATTTAGAGGCACCAATTTACTTAACAGCCTGTTTTTGGCCTGAGGGAGGGATATAGAGTTCCTGGGGGAAACCCACTGAAACACAGGGAGAACATGCAAAAGTCCGGGAAAATAGAGCCAGATTGCAGAGTTACTTCATATAGATATATATATACTGTATATATAGACAGACAGTATCCAATGAAAAACATGTATCTCTAAAGATGCATTATTTCAGAGGCATGGAGAGACACATTTTCTCAGAAAATACTTTACAAAATAAACCTAAAACAACATAATGAGACAGCCTTTGTCCACACATAGAAACCTACGTTTACACAGCCATCAGTGAACAGTCTAAGGTTTTAGCTGGACTTACATGGATTCTACACAAACTAACATATAGCTCAATTATTTCTTAAGTGTCTCAAACGAATCCACTGTGCTGTGTACAACCAGAATTGTTTTGTTGGGTAAAAGGCGGGCAAATGAGCAGTGAAGAACAGCAACTTGGGGTGTCTCGTACAATGATGGCTTGAAGCATGCCTCAGAGGGAACAGAGGGAACCAGATTTTTAAATCAAAACATCTAAGCATTGCTTGAATACAGCACATCATTTGGTAAGGGCCCCAAGATTAAAGGATATACGTCCTGTACAAATCTGATCCACCTATTTTTCCGAAAGGCCTGGTATTTCCTTTCAAGAAGAAGTACTCAGAGGGACTGCTGGTGAGAATACCCTGGAAGATGTGTTTTTGGCCGATTTTCCCACAAAACGAATATGAAATCCTGTCCATCTCGCTTGTGCTTCCTTTTTCGTACCAGGAAAGGCTCTCGATCCCCACAACCATGCAGCAGACGTCAATTAGTAGTCTTCCAGACACTGTATGGGGAGAATGTCAAATGTCCTCGAAGATTCAATTATTCTCCAAGTTAAAACCACTTTTCACAGTTATACGCTGCCATAAAAATACTCCAGGTATCCCCTGGAAGCGAGGAAAGCAAGAGTCCAGGCTTAAATGACACATTAAACCTGGTAACAGATACACCAGATAAAAGTTTCTCCAATTCATCCTCATTACACAACATGCATTGAATGATGACCTTTCACCTGCCATCTTGGGCAATCCACCTGACTTCAATAATAAGCCCATGATTGCTTAGTACTTCATTTTATACACAGTAATAAAGCCTTGAGGGTGACCTTTCACAGCTTCAGCCACAGACTTTGTCCCAACACTCTCTTGTTGACACTACAGAAAGGTGACATTAAGAGCAAGAGGATGAGGACACTTCAAACGTAACTCCCAGTGTCTTAATCTTGTCACACCTGCATCTAATGGAGTATCCATTCACCCCCCCCCCCCCCCCCGGATTGTATACAAGGATGGGGCCACAAGGAAATTGGCCTCAGCTGAAAGCTGATTGGCAGTCAGTATACACCCTCCCCTGTCACTCACCGATTCAAAACACATGACTGGCTACTGATGAGGCTGCCCCCCCTGTATGAATTATGACACCTTTTACACCATATGCTAACTCAAAAAATCAAAGAATTGGCCCTGATCGTGCCCAGATTGGCCACACGCTGCCTCAGTGGATCATCAGCCCACCTACAGCTCAGGAACTCATCTACCTGACTGGGCATATTAGGTCATGGTTCACAGTGACCTCTTTCTGAGCTGCTGTGTGTTTACACTGTACTGAGCATTTGTTTCCTGGCAGTTCTCTTTTTGTGCCTGACTTTTGCCTGATCAAGCAGTTTTCGCTCTTGTGTTTTTCCATGTTGCCCTTGCTTGCCCTGTAATCTACTGCATCTGTTTTGACTGCAGTTTTGGGGTCACGTGTTGGATGTTAAAATGAAATGTAGCTCCACATCTGAATCCCTTCACCGCTGCACTACAGATCTCCTAATTGGTGCAGTATCACTGAGAATAAATCCATAGGTGGTTCTAGACCCTATCTAGACCCTATCACGTTACCTAGGCCACCTTAATTTTTCCCCACTGGGAAAAAAAAATCCATTTAGAGAATTTAGTTGGGGGGTTGTACTCCCATATTTCTTCAGATTGAAAATGGCAGCCCTATTAGGGGCTGAGCCCCCCCTAAGGGTCAAACCCTAGAATTGCCCCCGGTAAAATCACAGAGGTTTACTAAGGATTTGATCAATGCATTTTTTTTTTTCTGGGACGCAAAGTTAATGAGATGATGTAATAGTGCGATGTCATATAGCTAAGCACAAATAAAATCTCATTTAAAATACCTGCGTAAAAAAGGGTCATTATTTATTACATAACCAACGGGCAACCCTTAATTTATAACTCTCATACAGCTAGCATCATGCAGGTGAATGTGTCACGCACTCTGCCTGGTCAGCTCTGCCTAAAGTACAATTACACAATGAAATCCAGAGCTAGTAAATTTGTCTGTTTGTTCTGTTTAGTTGTCTTACTCACTCTCGTCCAACTTCTCCCAAGTGTCTCTAAAGCATTCTTTTTTTTCTATGCCGTGCACCAGAAATGTAAAACAGTCCATTAATTTGGATAATGGAGCCTAGTGTGTAATTGCATTGCTAAGATACCATTACCTACTGCTTACTGAAAGCACTTTCAACTCAAGGCAGTTAGTTATCCTTGAACTGCTTTATTTATCTACTGTTGCTCAAGAGAAAACACAAACTGAAAAAGCTGTAATGACCATTAATTGTATTAAGTGGCGAGGACATTATTTAGATGGCTGGGCATTAGGAAACACACTGTCAGACCCCAAAGTCACTAAGTCTATCAAATGTGTCCCACGATATATCAGCATAATAGCTCTGGGTAAAGCTACCAGTACTCACCATGCAATTAACACCCTTAAATATCACCACTAACAGCACTAATATACACACGCAGTAGTAAATAGTGAAAGGATGCCGTCCATGGTCCTGAAATGAATTGAAAAATTGTTGCAAGAGTTCCCATAAACATCCCATGTACACATAATCCAAGTTGTTACTCTTCCCAGAGCCATGACTCTCGTGGCAAATAAATAAATATACAGGCAGACAAGAGAAGAGTTGATTTCTGAAACCCTGGCGTGATCAATAAAACGAGATCTGTAGAATTTGAATGTGGGGTGACTGCAATATAAGAGAGCAAGAGAGAGAGAGAGAGAGAGAGAGAGAGAGAAAAAGAGACTTTTCAGAGAAATCCTTTGCGAGTTCTGCTGCTGCAGCAGCTTCTGGCGTGGATTTTCAATTTGTTCACCCTTAGCCACAGCAACGCCTTCGCAAGATGGCACCCCTCCGGTCAGAAACACCCTGCCACGATCAGAGGAATCTTAGATGAGGTCATCGGCCATCCAGCCGAGCACTGTGGCACCTAATCGCCAATGCGTGTAAGATTAAGCCAGCCGCTATGTTCACAATGCTCCGTTATGATGATGTGAGTACATGTCAGTGTGGTACATAATCTCGTCAGACTTGCACACTTTAGAAAGTCAAAAATACATTTTTGGGAGCAAGCAGAATGTAAAAAGATAAAGAATGGCAGATGAGACTGACTGACACTGCACTTCGGCGTATTGTACATATTTGTTTATTTTTCAGCAACACGTTTTCTATTGGCAAAGCGGCTTTTGTCTCAAAATTTTCATGGCAAATACCCGGCAGTCGGATTTGGTGGCTCTTTTCTTCAGAGTTGGGGCATGAGATCGGTGAGGATCAAACGGTAGCCCAGTCTCCCCGGTCACCGAACCACGGCCGGCTCTGATAATCCGTTCGGAGATTGAGCCTCGTGTTATGTCTGGCACGCGGGCTGACGCCACGCTGCTAAATGACCCCGATTCTTACGCGGCTGGGAGTCACAGGATTCTGGGAGGCCCTGCCCGGCACACTTCACAAAATAAACTCACCAAGCGTGTTTGCCAGACGTTAGCAACAGATATTCAGGCGTAAAAGAGGCAGCGGGTGAGAAAGCCTTGATGTGATCTTGCTGCTCCTTTGTAAGACGAGTCTAAGGATAATATCACGTGTGAGAGAGAAGAGCTTCTCTGTTGCAGTCCTTTCTGCTTGGATAATACGAGTGTAAGTTTAATTCATCCTTAATGAGCTGCAGAAATACCTTTGGGAAACTTTGAACATCTGTTCCTAAAAGATAAGAAGTCTTAAATACACACACCGAATAAATAGCCTCAATAAAATAAAACCAAAGTGAAGGCCTTCATCTAAGATAGCCAATGTTGCATTGAGTTACGTATCATGTTCGTAATAAACAGGGCAAAATAAAGGTTGCAAGGTTCCCAAAGGAAAATTTTTTGCATTCCCCTGTATGCTTTCGGAACTGTGAAAATAATCTTTGCTCTAAACGAATGAGGCTGTTTTACAATACAGAATCCCTCCCTACCCTCTCTATTAGCAGTGATGAGCATGATCCAGTGGATGTCAGCAATTGCTTCATTGCCCTTGAAGGGCATTCCTTCATAAAATTTTAGCGAACGTGTTGGTTTAGATACATCCATTCATGTGATTTCTAACCACTTATCCTGGTCAGAGTCATGGGGGTGGGGGCTTGGAACTTTACCCTACGATGCACAGGACACAAAGTAGGGGTACACCCTGGATAGCATGCATGCATTGACACAATATGGGCAATATGGACCCAACAATGTCTGTTTTTGGACTACTGCAGGAAACCCAAGCAAATGGCAGCCTCACAACAGGGATGGCATCTGAACACTCCACACTGAAGCGGTGAGGCAGAGATGCTGCCCACTCAGTCACCATGCCACAGTACAAACGGAGGAAGAACACAAAAAGAAGAAAAACATAAAATGGTACTGACCACAAAACAAATGCAGGCCGAACACAAACTCCGCCAATACAAAGCTTGCTGAGAGCATGTGTACAGCTTCCCATATCTGCCCTGAATGTGCTCAGCTGACTATATTTATGCCCCAGCAAAGAAATGCTATCCTTTGAAATCCTGCTGAATTTCATTAACTGAGGTGACTTTAAGCAAGGAACTGGTAATCAATCATCACAGGAGACAGCAAAACACCAGACCTGTGAGATTCCAGTCCCTCCCACACGCTCAAAAATGTATGATAGGTCTACTTAAACATTTAGAAAATTTGACAAAACAGTGTGCTACAGTATAAAGCCCTACACATACATCTTGCACAAATGCAATAGCTCACAATATATAACAGCAAATATCTTCTAAGCCATATTTTTATGTTAAAAAAAAGTTACTTTGCAATATAATGTACGTTTAATTTTGTAAATGGTCATGATTTATGTTGTTCACATTTATAAACTTTTTAATGAAGTTTTATAAAGTTTGACACTGAAGAATAGTTTTGTGGCCCTTACGCAGCACTGTGTTACCATAAATCCCCTGGGCGGTGAGACAGATCAGAGATCCTTTGGGCTTGCATGCAGAGCCAGGTGCCCCAGGCAGAACCTCTCACAGAGAGGTCAGCTGGCGTGAAATATACCATTCGATCCTCAATGCCAAAGACCGATGCCAGCGATACACAATCCTCCCCCGAAACGACAAATCCGATTGTCACGCTTTGATTCTCACCCTCTGCTTTGCACGAGAGGGGTTTCCAAGTTCTTCCTGTTTGCGTGAGTTTTGTCCCACGATTCAGAAAGATGTAGTAAGGAAAACTCTAAATTTCCAGTACACATGCTTCCTGGGGCAGACTCCACGTTCACCCGGACTATGTACTGGATAAGAGGAATGGAAATATGTACGTTTCCTGTGTAGTGATCACTAATTACACATGACTAAATCATACTTTTTCGCTCAGTGCCCCTTGAAGAACACCAGTGAGGTCAAACACGTCAATCTATGTATTTGAAGTGTATGATCTGACTGTAGTTAATTTGAAACACATTTACAAAGTAAGCGATACCAATGGAAATGTAGATACCAATGGAAATGTAGATGTTTTATGAAAAATGCAGTGACACATCCTTTTAATGATAGTGATCATGTGCAATTTCTTATCAGCTTATGTCTCAGTTTGATCAGATAGATAGATAGATAGATAGATAGATAGATAGATAGATAGATAGATAGATAGATAGATAGATGCATTTCTTGAGAAAAATTGGACTTATATCGACTGGGATGCAACAAATGTGACAAGAAATGTCCTGCTGAGAATATTCAGTTGCAAGTGTTGCTTCTACATCAACCAGTAACTCAATGTGAGAACGCTTATTTTGCATTCAGTGGCTAGTTGTAAGTTGTAAAGATTAAGTAGCATTAAGCCGTATTAGAAGTATTAAGATTTCAAACTAAAGGGACCTCCTCATAAGGCCTGAATATGACCTGTCTACACTGACTGAGCAATAGCTAAACGTTACAGTGAAGGGAAAAAAAGAAATAAAACAGCATTTTATATGATTTATGTATCACGATGCAGGGAAGCATTTCATAAACGCTGACTGTGCAGTATTTTTTAGCTAGTAAGGACTATGAATAGTAATGAACACTTATGGCTCTTTGTAAGAGTCAATATGTGATCAAATATAGACAAAAACAAAAGTGAGTATATTAGCCTTTCACTAAAAACAATAGAAACCTTTATTTATGGTGGTGTTAGTTTTATTTGCATGCTCATATCCAGAGTGCACTGTTTATAGATGGCGGTACTGAAAAGAATAAGAGGAAGTAAGGTGAGGTATAAAAGTATATGAATGCATAAGTATAATAAATTATATAAACATAATTAAATGTGAGCCAGGATGCAGAGTGAGGACAAGGAGCTTACTCCTTTGATACTCCCCCTGCTGGTGGTGGAAGGTCATGACCGATGAGACTAGGCTGTCTTCATTTAATAATTATGGACTGGGTTAGGGTCTGTGCTTCTTGTTTCATGCACACCAAGTGGAAATTGGGACAGTTTAAGAGAAGGTTGACTGAAGGGCAAAACCGTGCCCAACTCGGAGGGTGAAGGAAGGGACAAAGCTCACTTTCAGGCGGCAAAGCCCGGATTATTTGTTTATGTTCTGCAGGTTGATTCTAGCTCCCTTTGAAGGGCCTAATATATTTGACCTTGTGGTTCGCGAGTCCCCTATGTCACGATATTCACGCGTGAAAACGATCGCAGATTCTTCAGTTATTCTCTTTGTTACAACAACAAAACGTGGTTTTATATTTTAGCAAGAATTTCATGCAAATAATAGCATTGGGAGAGATAAAGACCATTAGCGACAAACACTGTGAAAAATATGAAAATATACAATAAACAAAAGTCTTTCCGCCAAAGGACACTCAACGGTCGCCCTTCGGCTGCATTTCAATTCATTTTTTGTCATCATGAGCTTCTGTTCGTTTCTGAAAAACAGTTTTTTTGTCAAAAACATTTTAGTATTTAAAAGGAATATTTATCTGGAATGTTCCTCAGCTGAGTTCAGAGAAGGAGACGTGAGTTTGACATTGACTGCTGAAGTTTAACTTATTTGTACAAGAATTCTAACAATTACACAAACAATAGAAATGTGTCTTTGGTAGTAGAAACGAACACACCCACATTTTTTGGAGTTGACAAATAGACAAGTTAGATACGCAGTATCATCAAATATACAAATGACAAATGTGCTTTGGTGGTTTAGGTTGGCAGAGTGATCTGGATAAAGGAGTATAAAATAAGAGTCTAATGTAATATAACGCATACGACATTACAATTCAAAAAGGCTAAAATGTAACTAAACGACCCATTTGTTACAATACGATGTATCCATCCATACTGCAACTGATTATCCAGTACAGCAGGGGTCTCCAAATCCAGTCCTGGAGAGTTACTGTCCAGCAGGTTTTCTGTCCCACTTGGCTTCTGATGAGCCACACCTGCTCCTGGTATTTACCTGAGAACAGGTGTGGCTCATCAGAAGTCGGGTAGGATAGAAAACCTACTGGAATGCAGTACAGGGTCTCAAAAAGCCTTTCCCAAGGAAACAAGGCAGGGTAACACTATGGACAGGGTTCCATACCCAGAAGGTGCAAACAATCAACAATGGGCATCATAGCGATGCCTCTTTGCCTAATTCCACGTCTTTGGACTGCAGGAAGAAACTCAGAGGTCCTAAGAGGAAACTTGCTCAACACAGGACAAACATGCAAAGTCCCCATGGACGCCGGCAGGATTCAAACTCTGGGGGTACAAGACAACAGTGTCCCCCCCCCTCCCCCGAAACCCCCAGGCCACACTAAGATGAGGTATTTTTTAAGGCAGAGCTATTCAACTCACGGTCCTCAAGGGCCGAGCCCTGCTGATTTTCCAGCCTTCCTTCACCTGTGAGCCAGGTG
>JAODLC010000002.1:448271-481833 GCA_026781145.1 Hippopotamyrus pictus
GATCGGGGCAGGACACATTGTTTTTTTTTTAACTTTACACATTGTTTGGATACATTTATTTTCTTACTTTACAAATTTCTGTTTTGATAAATCAGAGTTAGATAAGATTTTAACAACTCTGAGTTATTAGTTTAGTTCTCCCCAAACAAGCTTGATGGGCCGAATGGCCTCCTCTCGTTTGTAAATTTCTTATGTTCTTATTATCTGCAAGCGTCAACAGAGACAGAGTGCAGTGTTTTTGATGAAGCCCTCTGTCCTGTTCTTCTCTCATTGATATTAACATCAGTAACATCCTCCAAACCCCTGCAGCACTTCAGGTGTGAGTATTTCAGACAAAGATTCTAATACCGGGCCCTGAAATAGATCTGCCTCAAGAAAAGTTAGACAATTTAAAAAACTAAATCCAAATATTGCTAAAAAATGTGAAACTGGGTCTTCCGGTTGATGAAAATCACCCCATATCCATGGAATGGCGAATATGGTGAAATATGAGCCTTCAAAGTGTCTGGCTTTAGTGGATGAGAAAATTTGGACCCTCCTCACTGCACCATTCAGAATTAATTCAATCAGAAAGCAGAGATGCAATAAAAGCCTGTCAAATCTCAGGCTGTAGCACAGAGCAGTAATTTCCACTCAGCGCTGCTTCCCTAAGAGAGGAATAATGGCGGAGTCACTTTCAGAGACGAGCTGGAGCACACGGCAAGTAAGGGAGGTGCTCATGGACACAGCAGGACAGTGCTTTAGCAAAGGTAACACATTCTCATCTGTGCAAAAGGGGAAGATTTTTCTTTCCCTAATGCACAACATTGGCAACACTGTTGCCATGGCAACAGCTAAACACCTCAGTTCGGGGGTGGGGGGCAGGGGCTTGGTTTTAACCCAGGTAATATGACATCTCACTGCACTTCATTTAGTGTTGATGACTTAGAAATTTCACACTTCCCAAATAGTCATACAAGCAACTAAAAGGTTAAGACATAACAAAACTGGACACACACACACACACACACACACACATATATGAATATGTTCATGTTCAAATTATGGGCATATCTCTGTATATATCTAGATAAAGGAGTAATGAGCTGTGTTGTAAAGTCATGTTTCATTCATGTCTCATTCAACTCAAAATTCAGAAAAATTCAACACCCCAGCATTGTACACTACAATTTTCTTATTTTGCAAGGTCACATCTTCTTATACTTTGCAATATCAAATAATAGTAATAAAGAAGAAACTTTTTATAGATCTCTTATAATCAGTTATGAAGACACATTTAAAAATGTGCACCGTGATACTGCACTAGTTATGAAACAGCACAATATTATAGTCAAATTGCAGTGTGGAGGACCACTCCACATACATACAGTACATACATACATATGTGAAATGAAAATATAACAGATTGTTCACATGACCAAAGCAGCTCCTTTAGCTTATTGTTTAAAATATTTAAATGCTCTGCTGTGAGCAGCCTGTTATAACAGTGAAGCCCAGGGTCTCAACATGAAAGCCAGACAGTAGCGGGGCCAACTCTGCAGGTCTCTGCCAGTGTCAAAACAGGTGTTTTCAGATTTTTAATATGACTTAAGTTTATTCATTTAAGTCCTTCAAAATCTGACAGCCAACAACCATGAATACAGCATCAATTAGAGTCTGACCTCTACCCAGGCCTAACCTTAACAATAAGTAAGCAAACAAAATACACACACACACACACACACATTATAAAAACTGTCTGTGATATAGATTACTGAGAGGAACTTTACAAATCCTATAAATCAGCCACACATTTCGCCTCCTCTCCGATTCTTAGCACCATAAATACATTTTACTAGGTAAAGCATAAATGTGGTATAGCTGACCTATTATTACAAAACATATAATTTAGCCCGATGAGTTAAAAATCTATATCGCTGCAAAGGCTTCAGGTTGACTGAAATATATTCTGTCATCGCTTGAAATATACTTGCAAGTGTGGTAAAATAATATTGTGAGCCAGTAACACAGAGAAATAGAAGCTGACAACCTTAAATTATGTGTCAGACATATCTAGGAGAGGACATTTTCTTCAAGACAGGAAGCTAATTAGATATTTCCATGGCTGGCAACTTCCTTTTTCTTGTAAAGCTTTGCAAACCGTAAACTGTCTAATTCTTGATAATAGCACAGGACTATCAGGTAGCTAATAGAAAAACGTTTTCTTTTGTTCTTTCCAGAATATTAATGTACATATGTATTACTGGTGTTCTACAAATGACTACTGCCACATCCTGTGTTGATATTTTTGGTAAGATAAATTCTCAAAGTTTTTGGATGAATAAACATAGAACTAAAAATTTATTTACAATTATGATTTATTTACTATTATGAAAAATATACAGTTAGCACACAAGGTACACATGCTTGTTAAAAACAGTCTGCTTCTCGAGTTATGTCAACTGAACACATACAGCACACAGACAGGGCCAAAAGGTTCATTTGTTACTTCGCTAAACATTAGAGCGACTTGGACCCGTGATCTAAGCAGTTTTGAACATGGCGTGATTGTTGGTGCCAGACCTGGTGGTCCCAGTGTTTCAGAAACAGCCTCCTTCCTGGGAGTGTCACACTACAGTGTGCTGAGTTTCACAGAGAATGGTGAATAAAAAAAATTAAAAAAAAAAAAAAAACAACCAATCAGGGCAGTTCTGTGGGCAAAAACACCTTGTTAATGAGAGAGGTCACAGGAGCAGACTCATTAAAGCTAACAGGATGGCCACAAGTGAAAAAATAACAGCTCGGTACAACAGTTGTGGAGAATGGCTTTTCTGACTCCGCAACTCACCCATCCTTGAAGTGCTTCTGGGGGGGGAGTGGGTTCTACCCAGGGACATATTGACATGGCCAGAAGCCCCTGGGAGATTTGAGTAGTGAGAGCCCCTCCTATTTTATACAATGGTGTAGTTGTTGTCACATAAAGCAGTCACTGACTGTGGGTGTTAATAACGCCTTGTTGAAATAACAACATCTTTAGAAGAGAATAGGGTAATCTGGGCCCTCCACCACTGAAAGCTGTAACGGTGAAATTAAATCCAGCTGCTGTAGGGAAAAAAGTCGGAATGCGACTGTGGTAGGGAACCTATTTACCATGTTGACAAACCCGCCTCTTGGAGAAGGTCCAGTTCTAAATAGCGGGGCACTCTCAGGGCCAAGATGAAGTGTCCTTGTAGCGACATGAGAAGGCATCTCCCATATCTCCCATTTCGCTTATTGGCACTGTGCCCCAGTTAAACTGGTTCTTCCTACAATTCCCACATTGCTCTTATATAAAATTAGGATTTAATAGGATCAAAATCAATGACAAGTGCAGACTGAAAAAAAAGAAAATTGTCAATGTCTCTACAAAGATACAGATGAGAAAAAGGTAGTTTAGCATATTATAAAACAAATCTGCAACAATGGAATTTATTTTATTGTTATTGTTTTTTATCATTTTTATGTTTTTAATTTACTTTTCAATTTCATACTCTTTTGCAGTCATTCACATATATAAATTCTATCAATATATAAAGAATTAGAATATATAGAAAAATATTACACACATTTCACGACTCATATTAATCTCATACGGTCTTACAGTCATAAGATGCACAAATAAGTTTATACATACACAAAAATAAAAAGAACACAGAAGGGAATCAAGTATTATTTAGAAGAAAGTACAACATTAAATATGATTAGTGGAGTGTGGCTTTCTTCTTTTAATGCTGGTATATAAATGTTTGTTAAAGCAAAAAAAAACATGGTTCAGGTTTAGCTATAAAACTCTAATAAGAATTTATTATATGACAATAACATTAATTTTTACACACATCCTTCCATTTATCAACCGCCTTTCCTGAACAGTGTCGCATTGTAAGCTTGTAGTGTAACCCCATGAAAAAGGATTGTGCAAGAACACAAGTCAGGGAACATTCTAGATGGGTTGCCAATCCATCGTAGGCCACATACCTACATGCACACAATCACTCGCTAAGGGATATTTAGAGACACCAGTTCAGCTAACCATGTGCTTATGGACCATGGGGAGAAAACACTCAAACTTCATACACATAAAGCTGTGAGCTGGAATAAGACCCACATCAGCACAGTAAGACTAACCACTAAGCTAAGACAGTATCGCCATTGCTACATTATCTATGACATATGTCTCTGTTTGTTATATATAGCTATGTAGGCTTGTCTGTATCCAAACCGGTTCATTATTATTATTGTTATTGTTATTATTATTCGATGTCGACTCCTGGCAGCCAAGTAGAGGGCATTCTGCCGGAACATTCTGTCGGATTCCTCTGGCCTCAACTGGTTTATTACTTGTCGAATAAAGTTACCATGGCGTTTGTGACAGCTTTTGCTTTTGTGGTTTTCCAGTTACAGTACATGCTTATTGGATGCACACTGACCAATCAAAATCTGACATCGTACCTCCCGAAGAGTCATGGCTACAGCACAATGACAACGAGCAAAACAGAAAACAGACCTTTGCTGCAAACAGGTTTAATAAACAACTGCCCCAGTTTATGTAGCTTTGTCATTATTCTTTTGTGTGGGGAATAGAAAGACTTCACAGCAGCTATTACTTCAGCTCCCTCCATCCTAATTATGCCCACCTGGAATCAAAGCACATCTACTGTCCATACCTGTCACTGGCAAGGGACGGCCGGGGAATTTATGCAGAAAATCGACTCGTATAATTACACCGTAATTCTGCTGAGATCATTTCAGAGTCTGTCATGCAGTTAGCCTCGACAGTTCAAAAAATATAAAATTAGCATGGAAATGTGCTGGAAACGTGATTAAAAATGTACTGTAGGAAATGTACAGCTGAGCTGTGGGTCCTGCTGAGAGTGGAAAATGCTGAACGTGATGCATGTTCATGAGGAGTGCCTAGTGTAAAGCCCCTTATCAGATGAACCACAGCGTGTCTGCATGAGAGGGACAGTGCAGGTCACATGGTCATACATGGTCATACATGGTCATACATGGTCATGAACTGCGGGCTGTGTGGCGACTCACAACTGGAGTCCTGGAGGTTTATTCCGGATTCTCTCCATCTGTTCCCTGTCCTCTTGGTTATTATTAGGGTTTTACATCAGCAACTGGTATCGATGAACCTATTTGTAAAAAATGTATGATTTAACGTAAATTAAAAATGGATTTAGACTTGAGTGAACAAAAACCTGTAACCATCCCTGCATTGGCAGTCGCTTTTCCCAGCGCTAAATCAGGTATGTTCCCCGTGTATGGAGAATAATAATTATGGCTGTAATGATAAATAAGAGAACTACACACACACACACACACATATATATACACACACGCGCGCACACACACACACACACATATATACACACACGCGCACACACATACACAAAGATTAGGTATCTGTATCTTTGTGGGGACTCATTTTAATGGGAAAACCTTAACCATAAGAAAACTAATAAAACAGAAGACTTCTGCCATTTTTAGTTTTTTGATTGCAGTCACAGATTTTTAAGGTTAATCTTAAAAATAAGATCTTGTAGGGACTGAAAAAAAATGTCCTCACAAGGTAAAAAAAAAAAAAAGGTTACAGGGAAATCTGGTCCCCACAATGTAATAATTACAAACACACACACACGTTCTCCAACTTTCAGTACACAGGGATAAACCACTAAACAGGATTCTCAGAAATGCAGGAATAAAACCGGGATAGCAGAATGGTAAATGTTAAGATTATTTGCTCTCCTAATACACCCACACTTAATGGGCAAGTAAGGTTCCCCACAAAGGTCACAGCTGCTGCAAGAACTGAATTCAAATGAGGCTGTTGGACTGGATTAAAAGAGAAAAAAGGAAGCATTTCCTCATGCATTGGGGAAACACACACATGTATATGCAGAGCACTGCAAGAATATGCATTATATTTATGTACTGTATGTGTGTGTGTGTGTGTGTGTCTGCATGCCCACACGCTAATATTGTGTATTATGTATTTTATATTATGGTTAATCTTTCCACATGCTCCTCTGGCGTCTGTTTACACTGCTTTTGTTTCCGAAAATCCGTTTTTTTGTGACAGCATTCCCATGCCTGTCTAATCTTTTCTCTCTTTGGAGAATGAAGCTGTCCTTGACATCCTCTGATATCACCCAAAAGTGAGGGAGTTATAATTCGGGGAAAACCCTTTCTGCAAAATAAAAAAAAAAGTGTCACCAGATTTCCATGCAGGCCACACTGCCGGGTATTTAGAAGTTTTAGATGAAAAGACAGTAGAAATTGTGAAGGTATAGCTCCAGCTAACATGTTGGGTGTGCCAGCGAGTGGTGATGTCACTGATCCATTGACAGCACTGAGGGTTCTTGTTTGAGGGCCGCATAGTTCCGATCTACGCTCTGCTACAGCCAGGCATCGGAGGACAGGTGCTCCCTGAACAACTGATCCCATGCTGAATAAAATGAACCAATGGTAGCCAATCAGAGAAGGCCACTCCCATTAGGTAATCCTTCACCTACTCCAGAGTGGTAGAAGGCTGCGTCTGGGGAAACTGGGAAAAAAAAAAGTTTCACATGCTTTAAGGCCACAAAGCCTGGAAAAGATAAGTAGCTCATCAATTCTTAAGCTTTTAAGTAACCCTTTAACCCCATCAGATTCAAGGGATTTTCACTATTTTTACTCTCAGTCAAACAGACTTACTTCTGTTGAAATCCACACCTATCTGTAAAAACTCCTTAAAACACTTAGGTATATTATAATTATTAATCATTATTAATGATTACTTTTTCTTAAGAATTCCAACTTTAAAACTTCTGTTACATTGCATATTTTTCTTCTTGTCCTGGAAATGTACAGAATGATATGAGTAAACTGCAGACTGTGTGTGTGTGTGTGTGTGTGTGTGATTGTGTGTATGTGTCTGTGAGATTGTGTCTGAGTATGTGATTATGTGTGTCTGTCTGTGTGTTTGTGATTGTGTGTGTGACTCTATGTGTGTGTGTGATTGTGTTTGTGTGTGTCTGTGTGTATGTGATTGTGTGTGTTTGTGTCTGTGTATGTTTGTATGTGTGTGTGTGTGTGCGTGTGTGTGTGTACATTGATCATTCACAAAACTTTTGCAGTGTTGGACATCCCTAATTAGTCCATTATGTTAATTATACAATGTATAATGTACATAATATTGACCCAGAAGAAGTTTATAGGCCAGAGGTAACCAAGGAGGAATGTATGGGTTTGAAAGAGTTGTATTTACAAACACTGATTTTATCCTTCATATGTAATTATAACTCAAATGTTAATCAATGTTTTGCAAGTATTTTTGTGGGTTTTGAGTGAACTATTAACACTTATTGCACATTGTTCGAAAAAATACAGACAAAAGCAGGTCATAGTTTTAACTGAAAAATTAACTGAAGTGTTAGAAAACTTTTCCACTAGATTAAATGAGCAGTGAATAAATGTCACAAAACCAAGAAGTGGATAAAATAAATCTGTCAGTCAGGTTGTGTTTAATTACACACTGGGATCATTTGCCACAATACCTCCTACATAAACTAATTCGCATTTTTTCATTTCCATATAAATCACCTCGCCTAGTTATTTGTTCATTTGTATCAGGTGTTTTTTTTTAATTATCATCCTATTACAGATGATTCTTCCCAATTAAAATTCATGACATTTCTGTAATATTTTGACCAATTCACTGTGACCAAAGTGCTGGTCACAGTGGTATGAATGGATGGATTTTTACCAGTGGGCCAGACAATTTCCATTCTCTACGAAGATCTAAAATTACCCTGTCTGTATGTGTACGTGTCCATACGTGTGATTCATTCAAGGTCCAATGGGGCTTGGCTTGCGCCTTTCCGTTTCTGTGTTCATTCATTAATATACACATGCAGGCGTAAAAACACACACATGAATATGTGGGTGTGTAGCGAAAGCCACGTTTTCCGCTTTAAAAACTAAAATGTAGCTCATCTCCAATTTATCATCAGACATCACGTGACCACAGGAATAAAAAAACACAATGAGTGGCAATGTGTGGATATTAAGCGTGTTTCATACAATACATTCAATACCTTCCATTAGCTTGTACATGTAAAAAGAATGAATGCAAACAGGAAAAGAGAAAGAGGAATAAAATAAAGTTCTGCTGGCACTGACACATTTTCTGCTGATGAAAATTATGGTGTGGAAAAACCAAAATGACTTGATGATGTCCAACTCTGAGAAAAGTAATTACTGTAAAAGCAACTATTGTATAAATGTAGCTTGCTGTGCCTGTCCTTTTTGTGATTTGGAAGCAAAGCACTCTGGGATGAGCAATGGTTGTGAACACGCAGAGAGATGCTTGGCTAGAAAATGCACATAACACCTCCTGGGTATCTTACATGGACATTCAATGGCTACTGCAGCAACAATACCAGGAACTAGTCATCACACACTCAAGCTTCGTCCAGCACTCAAAAGAACGTTCTACACGGAACCCTAAGTGTAAAGTACTCATAATGAAGAGTTCAGCGCATTGTTCCTTGAAGGAGAGTAAATGCATGGGGAAAAAAAACACATTTCAACAAGTTTGAAAAATGGTAGCATAAAAATATTTCTTAAAATTGCATCCATCCATTTTCAGTAACCGCTTGTCCTATTCAGGGTTGCAGCCTACAGTATGTGCACAAGACAGAGAACAACCCAGGATGGGGTGCCGACCCATCGCAGGGCACAAAGCAGGGAACAACCCAGGACGGGGTGCCGACCCATAGCAGGGCACAAAGCAGGGAACAACCCAGGATGGGGTGCCAACCCATCACAGGGCACAAGGCAGGGAACAACCCAGGATGGGGTGCCAACCCATCACAGGGCACAAAGCAGGGAACAACCCAGGATGGGGTGCCGACCCATAGCAGGGCACAAAGCAAGGAACAACCCAGGATGGGGTGCCAACCCATCACAGGGCACACTCACACCCCATTTACAACTATGGGCAATTCAGTAACACTAATTCATCTCAACATATTTTAAGACTCTGGGAGGACCCACAAGAAACTCCACACTGACATGGGGAACATGCACCCCCCAAGCAAATTTTAATATGGGCAACCATTTTCAAGCAAACAACGTTTGATATACATTATTGCAGAAAAAACCTTCACTGGTAAAGATAGTAGCAATCAAATGAATTTTCTGCAATGTAGCGCTGTATTTCTGACCTTGTTATCTTGGTGATAAAGCACAATGAAGTGTCACTAATATGAGTTGGAATCACTAAACCACAAAAAAAATGCTTCAAAAGTAATCCTCTCAGAAAATGTTATCACCCTCTTTAATTCACCGTACAGGTCAAAACTTTGTATGTGTGTGCGATATAGAAATAAAAATGTCCAGAAAGTCGTCTGCTTATTGAGGTGAAAAATTGGCACATAAAGAATGTACCGGAATCTGCAGAGCCAAAGTCGTCCCTTCGCACTAAAACTGAAAGACTTTCCACAAAATTAAACCTCATCATTAGTTATTGTTTTAGTTACAAGAATGGCATTTGTTTTTGAGGCGGAAGACTGGGCAATACCTACAGTTAATAACATAAAAGGCACTTAAATTCATCATGCCCGAGAGGTCACTGAGTTGATCAAGTTCTGAAACTACACTCTCCACGCATAATCATGGCACAAAGACATCAGTGAAATCACATACGAAACGCACATATAATATACAATTTATATCTGGCCTCCTAATCATCCCCTATATCTAACTGGTGAATTCTCTCCTGCCCCTTCACCACCTTAGCTACCGTGTGGTGAGCGTACCGGAGCAGAATGGCTGCCATCTCATCATCCAGGTGGGTGTTTCACAGGGGTGGGGGCTGAAGTGGCTCCCCACTGTCTCTGTAAAGCGCTTTGGGTGTCTTGAAAAGCGCTATATAAGTGTAACATTCATTCATTCATTCATTCATTCATTCATTTATTCATTCAATCACTCATTCTAGAATCTGGAAAATCATTATTTTGAATGCTCCATCTTGATGGTGTACAGTCTGAGAGGCTCTGTCATTATTATCTCAAATAAATTCATCTAGTCATGGCAGAAACATTAGGCTGGGGTTAAAGTTGACTATGGAGCACCAGCTGTTTTCAGTTAGACGCCGTAGTTAATCATTATGATAATATGCAGCAGCATGGGGATAGATGATACATCGTGGACGGAGGTCAGGGGCCTGTCTTCAGCCATCATCTGTTTCCTATTTGTTCGTGGCAGACGGGCCGATATGTTTGTGCTGCTACAGTTACCATACCGGGGAAAAAAAAAGAAAAAGAAAAAAAAAACTCATCGCGTTCCACGGCAATCAATTATCCAAAGCCCCTTCATCTTGCTCAGAGGCTTTTATTAAATATGGAACAAAATCTGCACAAAGAACGCCCAACTCATCGTGATGCTGTGTCGGCCTCTGCTCCCCCTACAGGTCAGCCGACAGGCTGCGCCCAGCATGAGCCTGGAATCATTGAGCAGTGAAACCTTGAACCATGAAGATGCCGTTAATAACTTAGTCTAACAAACTGGCAATCCTGACACGGTGAAGAAAGCATGTTAACATGACACTTTAGGAAAAAAAAACACAAGATACACATCAGCTGTCCAGATCTTTGCAAACCAAAGTATTCATTAATGAGATGAGACAAGACTTTGACTAGAACCAAACTGAGGCACTCCCATCAAAATTATAATTGACGTACTTCTTTTTAATCTGGTTCGTCTTCCTCCCTTGGTTTTGTAACTACAGTTTCTCAGCTAGACACATTTCCCTGTCACAACAATATTCATCCGCATATGTTTAGTAAGAACTTTTGTCTATTCTAGAAATTCAGCTTTCATCGTTTCATCAGCACCATATTTACTGATTTCAGTCCCATACATGATTCCATCTTTATTCTTAATAGTCTTAAGACACCAATGAGGCTGCAGCCCATATTTCAAAGCGCCTAAGTTCTGTGAGGCGACCCAAAAGGCTTTTGACCTTATTACACAATCACCTACATTTCATTAATTAGACCCTGATTTCAGGGAAACTGCAGTACTGTTGCTTTACCTGTATGAATCAAAGTGCAGATTTTTTAATGCCTGTCTTGCCACACCATGCAATTCTCCATCACGTCCTCATTCTCATATTCTCCAAAGTCTCTGAGCTGTAACTCAAGACTTATAAATTAAGGCCGGGCTTATTTCAGTGGTAAAATGCTTATAATGTTCACCAGCCAATTTTCAGATGGCTAGTCATTTATAACCTTTCCTTTCACAAGATTGATCACATCAGGACTTTCCACTAAAGCCCCCCCCCCCCCACCCCACCACCATTAGTTTTGCCCTTTCATTAGACGTACTGGAAGAGAGCAGTTAGGTAGAATTGCTTGATATCATCCAATGAAATGAAAGGGATTTAAAATCCCACCGGGACTTCCGATGGACCTGCAGAGGCACGAAACTGCAGAGATTATGACTTTGTCAGGAAAGTGCACACCTGAAAGGCTTATATGTAAAAATCAAGGGATTCTCACATCAAGACTCGGTCACAAATGCCACCCGCCACCATTCATTCACTACAAAATAAACTACGGATTTCCACAAAGTACAGGCCCTGAACGCCACAGCTAGAGCTATTATTACACATTTTATTTCTGGTCAAATACAAACACATATATACTGAGTTACCATTCAGGTCTACATATAGCAGGATTTATAAATACTGACCCTTTTGTTAAGAAATATAATTCCTTTCAAAATTTGTTCAATGACAGCATTAAATCAGTTTGATATATCTTGAATAATCTTTTAATTCATCAGATATACAGTCTACTGCTATCTTCAGCAGTCTTTAAAGAAATGGTTTTACGGTTTTTAAAATGAATGGCCATTTTTTTTCCCTTCAAAACAAAACTGTAGCTTCAATTAAAGTCATTACATCTTTCGAGACTGAAAGACTGAGACTGTTTTTATACAGGCCTTTATAATGCTACCGCAGACCTTCAGTTAGATCAAAGAATAAAGTGAGGTTAAAAGAAAAAACTCTTCATACTGAAGAACAAAATTACTGTAACAAGAAAGGTTTGATTTTTAAGATCATTCATTGCAACACACTGTGCAAGAAAAAGAAATCCAGACATTCGTAATGTATCGTAAGCCATTAATGCTCATATTCCGACATAAAAATGCAAAATATGTAACAGGCCCTTGACTGTAAACAGCTTGTCAACTTTTATGTGCATTAAATTGAAGTGACACTAGATGAACAGATAAGCTGTTCACTCACACTGGGAGAGAAAATCAGACACTAAAGAAAGAAAGAAATTAAGAAAAGAACTGTTACTCCACGCTGGGAATGTGGCAGCTTGTGTTTAGAAGAATCACTCATTATCTGGGCAGTCAAATGTTCACTGCGTGCCGGTCCCAGCCGAATACCCTGCATTCCATGCATAAATAATAATAATAACAATAATATTTCTGAATATATTAGCGTGTTTCATTAGTCAAATTATATTAATTTGGGGGTGCCTTTCTAATGCATTTGCAACAACGCTGATAACAGTATTAGACCTTGTTTTGAAATTACGAGGGAGTATGATATCATCTAAGGGGGAAACTGTGAGACGAGTGGCCTGGTGTCACAAAGTATATCATAGCAAAAACTCTGAAAAATGCCAGCTTGTAGCACACAGGCTTGTAAATCAACTGGGACGCCCAATCAATCATTCAAAACAGCACGAAGTCGCTCAATGCGAATCAATTGGTCCCCGTGTACACCCTGTGGATCCAATTAGCATCTACTTAGGGATGGCAGGGATAAATCTCTATTTGATGCGTGGAAGAAATTCTAGTGGGAGCTGGAAACATTTAAAGCTGAATTAACCACGTATGCCGCAGCGGAGACAGTGTCAACACAAAAATAATAATAAGAAACGTCAAGTGAATCTCAACCATTTATGCTGGTAATGAAACAGGAAGCATTTTACTTTGCTTAAATCTTTCCGCAATGGCCATAAAATACTCTATACTGTACATGATCCTGATATTCTGTGACAGGCTGTGTATATTGAAAATTTTTTAGGATTTATGAGCACAGGATACGAAATCTGTAATTATAGCCTATGGGACATAAAAGTGTCGCAAATTGGTTATAGTTACGAGAATGTCCAATACTGATGCAAAACGAGTGCAATGTGCCCATCGTCTGTTAACACTGGGATTTTTCAAAAATCTATTTTTGGTGCTGAAAAGTGGTTAGCCCACTTTACGTATTTAACAACGACAAATTAAATTTCACAAGGGCTGTCTTCTTCTATCCGATACCGTCTTAATGGAACACTGAGGAGATTTCCTAATTATTGAGACTCTGCGAGATAATTTTCATGACGGCGAGATCGTCTCCGCCGGCGAACAGGAACCATGTGTCGCGGGAATTTGGCGGCAAGGGGGAAAGTTCATTGGCAGCACTTCCTTTAGACAGAGACAGGGTGAGGTCAGTGCTAAATGAAAGAAAGATACAGTAAATATCAAACCAAAGATCTTGCATTCATAGGGGGAAAGAAAAAATAAATACATATGCAGAACTGATGCACTGAAGCTTAGTCTGCTGAACTGGAGGAGGTTACAGATCTTAAAAGGTTTGGATTATTTGGGACAAAAAAAATCAATATATACACATTGCTGAGTTTAAGGGGCAAGTGGAACAAATCAACAATACGTCTCCTGAGTCTGGGGGCAATTTTATCCAAAGTAACATACAAATGAGGTAGATTGTAAGCATACATTTACCATCATGCTCCACTGGCATTTGAGTTTTGAATGAATGAATGTTAGATTTATATAGTGCTTCACAGAAGCAGTGGGGAGCCACTTCAGCCACCCTCACTGTGTAGCCCCCACCTGGATGATGCACTGGTGCATTCTGCACCAGTAAGCTCACCACCCGGTAGCTAAGGTGGTGACAGGGCGGGAGATGATTCACCAGAAATAGTGGGTTATTAGGAGGCCAGATCTGATAGGGCCACAGTGGGCTATTCAGCCAGGACATTGGGGTAGTACCCCTACTCTTTCGAAAGATGGGGGGATCTTTGATGACCTCAGAGAGTCAGGACCTCAGTTTTACAGCTCATCCGAAGGACAGCACAATTTTTACAGCATTTTTACACTGGGGCACTGGGATTCACACAGACCACTAACCTTTTGGCCTCACCATCACCTCTACCAACAGCAACCCAGCTTTCCCAGCTGGTCTCTCATCTAAGACCCAGTCTGGCCCAAAGCTGCATGGCTTCAGACAGATGACCTACTTAGAGCTACAGGTGGCACAGCTGGCAGATGGTATGGACAGTGTTACTACATCATCAATCGATGAGCCTTTATAATGAATCAAAATGATTAATAGTAACAATAACAAGTAAATCCTATGTTGTCATTACCATCCAAAATGTATTCATCAGTAAAGATAGCAATTGAAATTCCACTTAACAAAAATGAATAAATGGAGAGTAGACAGTACACAATATACTTTAAGGATGTCTCGGTATGACATCATGAGGACCAGCTGACTATTGGCTATGTCGTATGTCCCGCTGCAGAGAACACATGACCCAGTGTCATGTCATGTCATGACATGTTGTTATGTCATGTTGTCATGTGATGTCATGTCATGTGATGTTGTCATGTGATGTCACGTCATGTGATGTTGTCATGTGATGTTGTCATGTGATGTCTTTGGGACTGAGATATAAAAGCAGCTCCGGGATCCCACTGTGAGGGGGCCGGGAGACTCTCTCAGCAAGATCAGCAGTGGGAGCTGTCCAAATCTGGCACAGCTGGAGCCAAAGAGGGTGATAGCTCCAAGCGGGATTAAGGTAGGCTGCAGATCAAACAGCGTAATGGCGCTAGAGACGGAGCCTGGGAATTAACTCTGACTGTATTTAGCAGAGAATTCAGCATCGACTGTACAGACCACCTGGCGTGGTAGGAGTCTGAAAAGTCCGACATCTAAAACAGGACAGTAAAAAGAAAAAAACATTGTCTTTTTTTTCTCCCTCACTTTCAGTTGAAGGTTTTCTATTAAATCAGAAAGTCAAATAAGAGGCAGACTCTGTATAATGTCATCTACAGCGGTCTGGGCTCACCTGCCCACGCAAGGCTCAAGACTGATATATAAAACAAAGGTTTGAAAAAAGTTAAACAAAAGCTAACTATTCATGCCCATATTTCAAATACAGCAACACTCCAGACAATGGGTAAATCAGAAAATAAATGCATCGGATCAAATTAATAGCAGATGCTACGTCTGAGTCGACAGCACAGACTGGTTAACATTTAAATGAGTCTGAAACTCTTTCCTCCCGCAGTGCAGACATGTCATACAAAACTGGCACCCAGAAATTGCTCTCTTATTTTCAACATGCGTGAGAGCCACATTATGGGCAAACCGTCATGTTAGAATGGCTATACAGAGAAACGGTTTACATGAAGCCACTCTTACAGTCAGATATTCCTTCAGTGATTTGTCTCTCTTTACTTCACAATAGACTTTATGTTATTTCCTTGGATATTTCCCATGACTACAAAGCACCTCAGACTGACTATGCATTTGCAAGTTGTAACACAGCTACAGTAAGGCTTGGGAGGCATTACAGAATATTGCAGTATTTTGACATTTTGGCGACAAGGGTGCTGGTGGGCCCCCCTCGATGAAATTTGCCACAAATTTTATCTAGAGACCTCCCCTCTGCTCGACGTATTTTATTAGCAAGATCTCAGAATACCAGAGTAGCGTTGCTTTTGAAAACGCTATCAAAATACTGTATGCCACGGTATAATGTCTGGATGGTCTGGTGGTGTGAAAAAGTAAATATTGCCCAAGCATAGATACAACACTATATTTTTAAGCTCCATTTTGGATTTGTTTTCACAATAAGTAACTTACAGAAACTTTACATTCCTGTGGTCTGTATGAACAACAATGTGTTTATTAGCACAAAACCAGCAGTCTACAGTACCCACCATAACAAAACATTTATATTTACATAAAATACATTCCGTTTCATGTCATTTAGCAACTGAGAAAACAATTATAAAATCAAGGTATTCGACAGGTTTTAGTAGCTTTGCGATGTGTGGCACATCATTTGCCGCTGAGCCTTTTCTTTGTTTTCATGACGGTAACGTTGATAGAAGAACTGGCATTAACATGTACTCTGATCAATAGGATGTGATCCTTAAAAAGTGGACCAGGCACAGAAAATATGAGCAGGGAACAACACAGAGCTTTGGGAAGCATCGAGTCGGTTGCTATGGAAACACCATGGAGAGTTTCCACATTCATGGTCACAATAGGGAGCACTCTACAAACATGAAAAGACTTCTTATTTTAAGTAGGCTGGGAATTATCACTGAAATTATCTAGGGGCTGAATATTAAAAGCATGCATGAAAGGTAGCATGAAAGTATAAATCAGAACAAAATGTATTATTAATTTATTTGTTTGTTTATCGCTTTTAAGACGGAAAGTGTTCTGTTTTAATTTGGGAACAGAACGCCATGTGGCTGAGCGGGGACTATGTTATTGATTTGTCCTTGATGTAACAAGTAACGATGCTATAAATTACCTTAATGGTGGTGATGTAAGAGAGCTAAGTCCATTAGCTTCCTTTCGACAGCTATGGTAGCGTAGATTCCTCTGTGAGATGTTTCCAAATGATGAGAAAAAAAATTATGTTTCCACCCTCTGTTGGAACTAAATTTACCTGTGGCGTGTGTTTGTGTGTGGGGGGGGGGGACCATGTACGGAGGGATTCACCTGATGAGTGTTACACAGTACACACTCAATAAAAGGTAGCGACTTGTGTTCTCTCTCGGTAACATAAACCCGGTAGTCACCCTTCTCCCTAAAGACCCGTTGACTGCCTCTGAATGAATGACAGTCTTGTTTGTCTTCTGTTCATTCCTCGTTTTGTGTTTCGTGTTCCTATTTAATTCCCTCCTACTGTACCAAGAAGTAGAATTTACCAAAACACAGAAACCTGATCCACTGTTCAAGTGTAACTGCAACAAAGTTATTGGTGCTCCCCAAAAACAATTACTTATTTTCCATATATTAATAAGCATTTTACTATAATAATACCAAAATGCTTCAAAGAACTCTACATGCTTACATGGAATATAATAGAATTAACATAAAGCAATGAACTCCTTAGCTACAAAGCTGGACAACCATAAAAGGTATTAACGTTTGCAAGGCAACCGATAATGAGTAAATATTTTTATACTTCATTGAGTTACCAGTTCTGTGTGTTTTATTTACATCGCTGTGGATTACAGGAACGAACAGTGTTTCCTTCCATCCTATCAAAACACACAGTGAATGAGGCACTGCAAAAGATCAGGTAAATCCCGAATACTGTTATCTGTAGCGGTAAATAAAAAGATGCACTTGCCATCTGAAGTGCACAAAAGTGACAGTATCTCTGATGTAAAGGAGGATCAGGAGATATATAATGAAATTTCCATACAGATCTCCGCTGATTATTCGAGCTGTAAACCACGACGTCGCCTTCCATTAAGGAACCCTGGTGGACAGCCCTGTCATCCTCCCTTTGCTTCAACTCCTACACAAAGTCTCTACACAAAGTCTCTTGTTCAACGTGTTTTGACTGACATTAAATCCAGCTGGCCCTGACAGGCATAATCCTGTGGCAAAATAGACTTCTTTATCTATAATGTAATCATCTGTCAACATTTGTGATGTGACACCACATCAGGGACAAATCAGGTATGCATTCAAAGTATGACCAAAAAAAGTAAATCTTATGGTCATTATTTTTTGTTTTGCCACACAAGTTACCCATCTGCTGTATTACTCCTTGCCTTAGACGAACGTTACTTAATTATTCTTCCTATTATGTTCTGAGTCAGTTGCATGGATTCGAGAGTTTAATTCAGCAGCACAAATAGTTAATCTCTCCTCTGAAAAAGATAAAAAAAATTTCATCGGAGTTGTGGACCCCGTTTGGGTATCTTACAGATTTACACCTCACTTTTTTTTCGGAAGGTTTGTAGATATTTTCTGGATTTTTCAGATGCTTTGTAGTATGCAAAGAACGCAACAAAGATTTGTTACAGTAACGAGGTCACAGAAATCATTTCACCTCATGTAAATGGAGATTTGTTTTGATAACCGTGTCACCAGAAAGGGACAAACTGGCCATAATTGCAGCTACATGAAATGAATGGAAAGAAATTTCTCACATGGTATAAATGCATGGTCCTGACCCTAATGCTACAGTGGACTAACATAACATAATGTGCAACAACTTCTTTGTAGAACTGTCATGACTACTCAATTAAACTTGATTGCTAGATTATTAAAAAGCATTGATTAAATTTTCCCTTCTCGATTACTCGGCGCATAGCGGATGAGGGTTAAAATAAAGAGCAGAAGCATCAGTTGCATGGAAGAACTGCACTTTAAATCTGAATGAAAATGCAGTCGTCTATCAGTACTGCAAAGCAGGACTTGACTGTAATGCAAATAACAGAAGACATTCAGGTCTGACGGACTCACCCAATAATGCAAGAGTAGCCATTGATATGCACCATTTAGCCTCTCGGAGTAACCTAGCTTGACTTCGCCATTACGTTGACTTAAATCATTTGCTTAAATTTATTTTCCATGAATATATGTCAAAATATTATTTTCTATGAGCGTATTGTGTGTTTTGAGTAGGACTGAACAATTACTGGAATAAGTTCACATTGCGATATTTGAAGTTTTTGCAATATTTAGGAAATGAAAATGACTATATAATCAAAAAGAACTTATCTACCAACAGTGTCAAATTATTTGACGGTGTTGCAGAGAGTAAGGCCAACAGACACAAAGCAATACCTACCAATCACTTCAGTGGAATACAAAATATTTCCATACAGTGGTTACAGTGGAAGTCTTCCCATATAAAATATTTCCACACAGCTTTATGTCTTTTTGTCACCAGTTCTTGTTTGTTTTTTTTTTTCCTTTACACTCTTTTTTTCTCACAAACGTGGCGCATGGTCTATGTTTGAGTCCAACAGCAAGGACAAGAATGATTATGATTGACCCAGACAGCACATGAGTTCACGCAAAAGCAGCAGCGGTAAAGTTTAGAATGTTTAGGAAAAAAAAACATATACTAGATAACTCTGAAGGAACCATCAATAAAATTGCAAAGATTGCTAAGTTATGTTTGCTATTACTGAGTAAAACGGCACAACTTATAGATGGTTTGAACTTAACAGACTATCACGGTCCTTGTGACATGGCAAACTGCATGTGCGTGAAATGCCATGTCGATATTAACGTCATTGCAATTGAGATGGCAGAGTTGCATTGTGGGGACCGCGGTCACTGCCGCTTTGTATGTGGCGTTTGCATGTTCACCGTGTAGCTTTTTGGCGGATCCTGATGTTTCCTTACACTGTCCAGAAACCCAATTGAATCGGTGTGTCTAAACTGACTATATGTGTGAGTGAGCGTGTACCCTACAATGGCTGCAATTGCAATGTATATATTACATTATATTACATTATATTTAAGCAATAGCATACGAGAAGGAGCGCGGTTGTACTCCTATATATCACGGCTGTGATTCGGTTGTAGACAACGAGGCCGCAATTACTCGATGAATCGTCAGCTTAATCGGTAGGTATCCCGATTATTGATATAATCGATAGTGACAGCCCTGTTTTTTGCATTGCATATTACTGGAGCTACGGCAGAGGACGTCGACTGTCCTGAAAGGACAGATGAACAGTAGATAATGTTCAGAGCAGAGCTGTGAATTATTATTTTTTTTCTCAGAACCTATTACCGTTGTGTCATTCTGCCCTGAGAAGAACAAGAGGGCCCTCATTACGAGCGAAAGACACAAAGATACAACTCTGAGAAGAAGATGAGGTAAGAAGCCACAATTACCCTAGGTTGCGATTTCACGAAGGGAGGCCTCAACACTCATGACGAGGTGACACCAACGTACAGCTGCTTCACCGCAGTGGCAGTTGTCAAAATGTCTACATATAAAGCTTACGTCAGCTAGGCAGGAGCTAACCAGCACTGGGATGACCAAAGTGGATAACGGCATCACTTTGCCGTGTGGAACTCAACGAGGCTCTTATTAACGTCCAGATTTAGTGGTGTGACCAAGTACTTAGAACCGCTACACGCTCCAATGTCTCTACATGCTCCTTTGTCAATTTCAGTTACACAAGTGTCTGAAATACTACTGGACGGAAGGACCTTTCAGTCATGTGGTGTTTTGTTGATGTTCAGCTGCGTTCAAATCTGAGTACTGAAAAAAATGCAGCCCACACCATAACACAAGTGCCAGTGTCCTTCATCTTGAGGAGCCAACAGATTCTTTGGGCCTGTGGGCCTCTATTGGCATGCCCCCCACACGCAGTCATCTGCCTGTTAAAAACTGGTTGACTCATCCGTTGATGTTATCCCACTTCTCGGCAGAGCATTGTCTACACTTTTGCAGCACCTTGCATCTTTAGCCATGATAATCAGTTTATGCACTGCAGCTTGACCAAATTACCCCTTTATGAAAGCTCTCAAGGAGCTGTAAGTGGTCAAACTTTGTTATTTTTATGTAATTTTTAGCGAACGGTTTCCGAGTTGCACGTCTGTTCCCTTCGTTCATCTTCAAGAAGTTGCGCATGCAGCTGTTTTTTCTCTCTTTTTCCCTAGTCGATGAAGTCTATCGCTTGCTGATGTCGCCTCGGCGGTGGTTCTCCGTGACACATCGGCGAGTTGAGCAGTCGTCGGTACTAAAGCCTCTGCCGAGAACGCACCCCGAACCGTCACCCCCCTCTCAAAGCCAGTGACATCTCTTTATAATCCTAATTACTCAAGTCTTTCCTTTATCTTCATCGTTACATGTGGAGAAATGTGGCACAGACAGAACACCCTCCAGGTAATGAAGGTGAAAATGAAGTGTTTTCCTGTAGTAGAAAAAAAGAAATACTTTTAATGAAGGTGTTCTGAGTGACAAAAGTCAGCCTTCTGGTGATGCTGAAAGGTAACTGAAGACACATTAAGAAAAGCATACAGATACTAAAAATATGTACGAATATTAGTCCCTGCTAACTGTCAACACAGAGTCATAAAATGAGTCTATTTTACAGTAGCTTCCACTTGATATTTCTGTAAAAAAGGGGGAAAGTTCATAATTACCATGTGCTGTGATTAAAATGATCTTTCATCTCCTCCTCACTGAGTGATGTTCCAGTTGTGTGATGGTTTAATAACGTTTGAACCTAAATTACACATTGGCACCAACACCATAATTGCACACGTACAACATAAGTAAGGGAATGTAAGTGGTGTGTTGCAAGCAGCGACAGGCATCACCGCATATACAAATCTCTGCCCCTGCGGCACCCTTATGCAGAAGTTTAATGCGAAGAAGTTGGCTAGACCATGTCCACGGGTGGAGATGAACTGGAACGCACACTGACAAGCTGCCGCGTGCTACATTCAGTGCGACAAAAACGGATGAGTGACGTTCCCACAGATGACAAAAATGCTCTGAAAGCTCAAGGAAGAAGACGAGCCTTCAGGTGTCAAACATTCACTTGCTTGAGAGCAAAATATGGCCTTTTGTTTGTTCTATAATAGAAAAGTTGCAATAGACATACATAACGTTCATGCAATGCAGATAGCTAATAGTTTCATCATGCATGTAGCTCTTTCTGTTGCAATATAATTTACTCTCTCCAGTCCCACCTTGTGAAAAAATATTTAATGAATACACTCATTAATGTAGAGAATTTTAATGAACACATTCTCTTAATGTTGAGTGGATAACAATAATTATGGAAACACACAAGACAATGTACTTTGAAAGTAGTGACACATTAAAGAGATTATTATATGTGAGGATATAACCTAGTCTTCTCCTATTGGATGATATTATAGATCACAGATTAATCTGCAGAACATAGTCCTACTTGCAATATAATCTGTTATTCAATGTGTCCACTGACTGAACCCATTGAATTACTTAGTTGGGCATATCTTGCACAATCAATATCATCCTGTTACAATGTGTAGCTGTACATGACAACAAGCAGAGAAGCAAAATTGAAATACATTAAAATATATTCAATTATGTTAATTTTTTTAAACCAGGCACTTATTTGAATCAAAGAAGTCATGGAGTGAGACTGTTCAGCAGGAGGTGAATTGCATTAAATTTAATTACAGGGAGAACAAAGGGCCTGGATACGCACAGGAGATTTAGAAAATTTCAAAAAATGGCATGTTTTTAGAAGGCATCACACAGCACACATTTGTATGTTTGATTACAACAATTACAGAAAGGTCAGATTCACGGGTGATCATCCGTGTTCTGAACTTGGAATCATACATGCTTATTAACATGCGTGGAGGCTTGCTGGGAAAGCAGCAACATTCTGACATGGATAATTAAGTCCTTCTTTAGGACTGCGGCTGGCAAGCGCTTTTTTTTTTTTGACATGAGAGGAGTTTGTAAATGATACAAGATGATATCATTAGATGATGAAACTTGTCTATTCGAGGACGAACTTCGGCAGCATTGATACGTATTTAATTGCAAACTCAAAGACGTAAATGGGGTTGCGAGGTGGCTCAGTGGGAAGCACATGTTTCACACCCCTCCAGGCTTTGGGGCTTGACTCCCTCCCCAGCCTTATACTGGATAAGCATTGCCGAAGATGGATGAGGTCATGAACGACCATTAATTTGGGCTGCTGTGCTGAAAAACAAATGACCGAGTAGTCAGTCAGTTTTGCTTAGCTTTAATACGTTAAAACAAAAATTGAATGACCATGTTCTGGAGGTTAGATGCTAATGTTTAGCATTCAGTTAATCAATTCAAATAATTTTCAAGTAAGTTTATAGTATTGGAATGTTAGTGATGTTAGAAAACCAATTCAGTCTGTATCTAAATTGGTACACGCCTGCCCCCCCCCCCACAATGTGTCAGTGGCTACGTGAAAGAGTTCAGATCACCAGCAATCAACATTTACTTGAAACAGAAGTTGCATGTTTTTGATACTTTCAAGTGAAAATGAAAATCAGCAGCGTGTGGAGTTTGCATGTTCTCCAGATGTTGTCAAGGTTTCTTGCAGGTTCCCTAGGTTCTCCTCGCAGTCGAAAGACATGCAGTTTGGTTAAGTGGCATCTCTAAATTGCTTTTGTGTGTGTGTGTGTGTGTGTGTGTGTGTGTGTGTGTGAGTGTGTGAGTGAGTGAGTGAGTGCCCTGCAATGGGCTGGCATCCGGTCCTGGGTGTACCCCAGCATAGAGTCCTGTGTTGGCTAGGGTAGACACAGAGGTGAAAAGTTCAGGTTCAGAAAGTACAAATCCATACCAAGATTTTGTTTCAAACAATAGTACTTTGAGTTTGAGCCAGCACTGATGGATGCCTCCAGTGGGCTGCAAGTGTGAGACAGGACCCAAGCAGCCACAAAAACACACTCTCTGAATATTTTTATATTTTCAAGAAAATTATTAGTTGTTTTATTTTCTTTTTTTGCTTCATAACTTAAAAGATTCTAATGTGGTCTTTTTAATCCCCGATTGGCTGATGGTGGAAATGGGGGGGGAGCGCGGGGGGGGGGTCCTTTATGTAAGATGGCCGACTTTTCTCCTCTGCTTTATACTCCTCTGACTATAAGGAGCCTCATTCACCGAGTATTCAACTGATTGTTTGAAACACCTGAGGATAGATTTCAGTCCCACAAAACATTAACCATAATGAGTAGTTGGAAGATGGATGGATGGATGGATGGATGGATGGATGGATGGATGGATGGAAAAACAAAAGGTTTGCAGTCACAAGTATGTTATGTAATAAACTGAACTTCTTAGAGTTATATGAACAAAGAATTGGAAATTTAAACTGTATGTGTGTTAAATGTACAATTGTGTATGTATTTTCAAACCTATCAATTAATTTCTTCACAGCACCTTTCAATGAATGCGTTATTAATGTGACCAAATTATGCATCACTAAGAAGGTTATATGAAAAAAAATGTATTTTATATAATGAATGTGTCAGCTTCAGTCATTATTCAGTTACCTTACTAAAGTGTTTAAATTAAGGCCATTCAGAGCTTTGCTTGACGACAGGGGTCCGTTCTGCAGAACACTGCATTTTCTGATTATGTCGCGCTGTATATTCTAGCTAGAAGTGGTAGCATTATTAGTAGAAGTGCTATTATTAATCATAAACAACATAATAAAAAGATCAGCCATAATATATCGTATGAAAACCCATAACCATGCCTTCTCCTGTCCTTCATGATGAAAGTGAAGATTATATACCGAGGCTGTAAAACCATCCAAGCACCACAGTCACACACTGTAAATCCTCACATTCGAGCGAGGAGGAAAGTCGGCCATCTTACATAAAGGACCACCCCCCCCCCCCCATTTCCACCATCAGCCAATCGGGGATTAAAAAGACCTCATTAGAAGGTATCGATCTTTTAATTTATGAAGCAAAAAAAGAAAATAAAACAACAACTAATAATTTTCTTGAAAATATAAAAATATTCAGAGAGTGCACTTTTGTGGCTGCTTGAGTACTTAGCGTCCTGTCTCACGCTGGGAGCCCACTGGGGGCGTCCATCAGTGCTGGCTGACAGAGGGAGCCAGTGCAGGAGTACGACAGACGGGGAAAAGGAGACGGGACAGGTCCGTGAGGCCGTGAGCAGCCCACTCCTTATGATAAAGGCAGCTCTCTGAATAGTACAGCAGCGATTCAGCCTCAGTTGATTAACAGTACAAGGGGGCGTATAGGAACTCCCCTTTGGAAACTCCATCAAAAACTGCCCTTGCTTTAGGTCGGGGAGAAGAAATGTATAAATGCACAAAACAATGACTTTATGTACTTCCTAATACAGCTTCCAATTACAAGCCAACCCAATTACAATCTAAAAATTGGATTTCACTTTCTTTTAATCCTCTTTAATCCCACCCCAAACAAAGAACTCCAATGAACAATCTAATTATTCCTGACCCATTACCTTCTTCCGATAAATCACCCTACATGTGCCCTGACATGACAAGACTTGGAAATACACTGATATTCTCTTGGACACCTTCTACATACCTAATTAATTTAAAGAAAAATGTACATAGGACACAAATTTTTCATTATTATACCGAAGACTAAGCAGCACTGTAAAACTGGCAACTTTCCAAATTTCTCCCACATTATAATCATAAACAAATAATAAAATACCTCAGAAATATACTCCAGCACGGGAAAACCTTTTCGTTTTTATCACATGCTACCTAATTCCTGCATGCATCACCTAGAATGGATGCCAATGAATGTGTGTGACACAGACATGGAGTTGATGTGCGTGCATGTGCAGAAGCTTGAATAATACACCTAAAGGCCTATCACTGTGACACGCTATGACTAATGTCTAATCAAACCAGCAAGGAACGCTGCTTCGAAAAGTGCAGCAACCAATTTAACTTAAATGTAGTCGAACAAATGAATATTATCCGTGAGATTAACTCCGTTCAAGTTATGGAGCTAAAACCCTCCCGCAATATTACATAGGTAGATGCATCTGAAAATGTGATCATCGTACAAGCGAGAATGGCACTGCTAACATTCATGGCAGAATGTCATCCATTGAAGTGGTTCGTTAAAGTAGTTGCAGAATAATGAATTTGACGATAGAGCTCGAAGAATGGCTATTCAAAGCACGACAGACATACCGCCATGATCAAGATGGGCTGAGAACCTTTCCTGACTTCTGAGAAATGTAGCCCAGATATTTTTTTTCCTCTTGGACCCCCCCCCCCCCCAGACACACACACACACACACAAACCTGGTGAAACTTACATAGTGAAACATGTCAGAAGCAGGGGAGGGGGTGTTCACATTTTCAACAATTCACTTGTCACTTTCTATCTCCCCGGTACAGAATACCCATGGCAGATACTAAAGGCATTCTGTAAGACCAGTGTTAGATGCAAGAACAAGTGTCAGTGAAAGAAAGAGGTTTCTCCAGGCCTATGGCTTCTGCAGCGGTGTGTGCTCCCTGTTTCACTTCTCCCTAGAGGGAAGGTGAAGGAGCCAAAGATGTCCCATAAGGCAAAGGGGGTCTGCAGGTGGAAGACCCACTGCTACTCTTTGTAGACACGAGATGGCTGTTATCTGCTGAAGGTCTCAAGAATGAAGACCAAAGCTTCTCCATGTGCTTAAGATATTCTGCTTCAAGGGAAGCAAGAAATGAAAAGATCATACCAGTGCCAGGTCCAGCTGGCTTTGTAGCGGACAATCTGGAGCAGGAGATAGATATGACGACAGCAGGGTTTGGGTTTATAAGGAAAGGCACCACTGGCTGTGATGCACCTCGTCCCAGCCTAGCAAAGAGGCCCTTTGATCAGCCAGCCGAAGTCGGAGCTCCAGTCTATAGCTGTGTCTCTCCGTCCTGCAGGGATGCGGCCTCCGCTCTCCGCCAGCGGCCTGACTGGCGAATTCCCCGCTGCCCGTTGATGCCTCACCGAGGACAAGGCGGGCCGCGCCTGAAGTTGGCTCTACCGTTTCGATTGTGTGGCTGTGGTGCCATTTGGTGCCAGGACTCCCTCCCTGGCGATTCTCACAGTGAGCCACGCTCAGACTCGGCCCAAAACATCTCATTACAAAGTGAGATTCAATTTCTCAGGCCTGTGGTGTTATCTAAAAGATGCATATACAACACTGAAGAACCCTGGATAATACAGTATGTACAATTTCATCCATAATTTTATCCATAATTTTTTGGCACAACCATTTTACCTCCGACATTAATCATTTCATTACATAATCCCTTTCATCCAAAATGTATTATGTTATTCCATCTACTCATTGATTGTAATTCTACTACTAATACTACTACTACTACTACTACTAATAATAATAATACTAATAATAATACTAATTATTATAATTATAATAATACAAATAATAAAATAATAATAAATAATTTGCTTTTATTTTATTGCATAGGAATTTAATTTCACAGTTAGCTATGGAGAAAGTCTAGCACAAGAAAAACATACAGTTAAAGCAATCTATGTCTATTCTGGGTGGGGGGGGGGATCTCTATATAAACTCCCTTGCATTGCCCACGAAAATAACTTGAAAGTTTCTTGAGATCAGTTTTTCCTAAAAGGTGGACATCAGCTGCTACACGATGAACACATTTTCAGAGCTCAGACATTCTCCCCCATGCTTTATTTCCCAAGCACGTTGCGCTAACCGCTAACGCCCTACAATGTGACATATTAAATTGCACCTGCACATGTCCATTTGCCAGATATGTTTGTTTACCCCATTTTCCTTTTTATTACTCACGGTCCAAACGTTTCATCATGGGCATAAAGGTGCTTCCGTGTATCACATACCACTAGCAGAGAAGTAAATTGTCACAAGAACAAAACATTTCAATGACAGGTGATTTAGGCTTGTAGTATTGTCACACAATTCAGGGTGTTTTCATAATACATGCATGCACTTCTTCATTGCTGCATTAACACTAGAAGTAAGGCAACTGAACAAACCATCTATAAAAAAAAAGAAAAAGATTTAAAAAGAAGTTTTTAAAATTTTTGGGGGGAAAAATATTTTTTATATGGTTTATTTAAGTGTTACAGAAAAAATACCTATTCCTTTTGTTTGCCTTTCAAAATATGTTTTCATCCTTTCAATGTGTCCTCTCAGTGATTACAGCTCATTAATAAACTTTGATTATAGGGAGATTTTTTTTTTCCCACCTAACTGCAATTTTGCTCAGATAACTCTTTGAAATGCCTGGCTATTAAATGCATGAATACTGTGACCGCAGTGCCACCCAGAATATGAAATGAGTGGCGCTATTATTCCCATAATATTGAGTGTCCCCTTAAAGCGTTTCAGTTCGTAGCTTAACATTTCGCTGTTCTTTATAGCTTGCTGACTAGGGCCCGGGAAAGTGAGGTCAATTAAAAGTGTCCCTCCGCTGGGCTTCTGAAAAGAGGATTTTTATTAAGTTCATGGTTTGGTACAGTACAATAATCTTTGAATGCTCTTAAAGAGATATGATGGAAGATATTAATTAAATATCCTTAGATTTAAAAACACCATTCAAATTCTTATCTATTCTTAATCGATCATCACCACAGCAGAGCAATATTTCATGCATATGGAGCTGCCAGAGTACAGCATTCACTTGACTGTACTCTGTATAAAAATTCTGGATCTTCCCATTCAGATTTAAATTCACATCAATTTGTTTTCAAGTGGCATACAAAAATGTTCAGTCTATTCCAGCGATAATATTCAACAGCACAAATGTTACATTGTACTTTGTTTACAGCAGTCTGAGCAATTAGATAGTTAAGAATTATAATGGACCCGTGCTATTTGCACAGATTTCTACGACTAAATGACAACAGGTCAGTTTGTCGCAAGGCTGGAACAATAATCTGACGCCATGTACTGATTTGAATAATTAATACAGTAACACTTGGACCAGTGATTCATATAAAACAAGTTACATAATCAACTAAACTTCTTTCACTTTTGTGTAGTAGAATTTGAGGAATATTTACCATTTTATGCATTTATTTATTCCGCATCCTGGCCGCTTTTATGCACAGCAAAATTAAATATGTGCTCTGCAAGTAGAACTAAAATACACATGGTACCCATGATGGCTATTTGAACAGCTGCGCACGTTATTCAATTAATCCCATCTGCATTTACGTATTTACTGGCAATTATTCTCGTAGGGTAAGACAAGTCATTTTTTCTTTACAGGAGGGAACCATGAAAATGAAATATATGTGCAATATCTATCTTTCACATAGAGATGTTGGGCATCTCGCACACTAAGTTAACTATTCGGTCACAGAACTATAAATACTGTAACACTGATGAAACACAATCCTTTCACTCCGAGGACTCTAATCTCCCGTCAATATTCTACATGGAAATAACCTTGTACTACTCAGTGCACGTTAGTTCAACGCTATCAAATGTTAATGACTTTATTTTTAAAGCAGTTTGAAATTTCTTCTCTGAATGGTGTATGATGAAAACAGTTTTGGTAAATTGCAAGAGAGCAGAAAAAAAGGAAATGGCTATTTTTGAAGCTTTATTCAGATTTATTTTTGAGCGTTAAAAAAAAAAAAAAAAAAAAAAAATGAGGTTTCACTAAGAACTCAAGAACCATAAAGTCCCTTGATGCTGCCCAAACACAAACCATTAAAACAAACCAGAACTGTATTTTACAACTGCTATATGTAATATATATGGACTTTTAGATGATATCCATCCTTTTCAAACAATAATGAAGTTTAAACAAAGAGCACCTTCCAAAGAATTTGGATTTGAATTGATGTGAATAAAAAGGATCGAATTATATGCTATTTAACAAACAAACTTGATGTCCATGTTTCAGTTCAGTCTGTGTCCACAGTCTGTCAAAAAATTTTGTTTCACAAGAACAACTTCATTGATTTCGCACCACATGAACAGAGAGCAACAGTTTTTCAGTTTAGTGTTTTTCCTGTTAACTCAATGTGCAGTGTTTGTATAACCAAATGCCACAAAAAAAAACAAACTTCTGCCCTTAGACTAGTAACACACAATTGTGGCTAGTAAGGTCGATATTGGCTCCTATCAGTCCGAGCAGGGGACATTATTAAAGGCGACTGGAATTTAATAACCATGCCATCATGTGCCACGATGTCCGCGGTCAAACTGATTAAAAGGTAACGGTAAACGTCAAGCCCATAGTGCCATTGTTCTAAGGCCACGCATCCCATAATACACATTGTCTCACTTTCCTAGTGTGAGATAAACAGCGATGCCATATGGCTCAGGGTGTGATTTCCCTAATTAAAACCTGCATTGCTTTCTGAAAATGCATCACTGTTTAGACGCTTTGGCTCACTTTGCCTCAGCACACTGGCTGCCTGCTCTCCCATATGGTACTATTTGAATTGAAATCAAATACAAAACTTGTTTTTTTTTTTTTTCTCCTAATGCCAAATGCAAATGGACATCTGTCTTCATTACATAAGCCGAATAAACAGTGATTCTCAATAATTGTCATCCCTTTTCAGAAATATTTTGTTCCACTTAATTATGACTAAAACATGCACTTATCAATTTTATATATTTGTTGCTTTATACATGAAACATCTATCCCTCTATCTTCAAGAAGTGGTTGATCAGTCTGGAGTGATTTGGAGACTCTACCTCTGGAAATATAGAGTGCATAGGTCCTGTCCATCACTTCTGAGATACAAATAAAGAGTGATTTAAAGCAATCAATCATCACTTTCCTCTTTATTCTATGTCCACCAACTGTTGTTCAATGCTAATTAGGCATACAAGAATTAGTTTAACAATTTGATAACAGTTTATGTGAGGGCACTAGTGACTTATTAACGTAGTTATTACTGAAGTAGAAATTGAAGAAAAGAAATGAATGAGGGAATTAAAGAAATATAGTAACTGCAAAAAATACATTGAATTATCAATACGGTAATTAATTATTAATAATTAATATGGTTTATTAATGATGAACAAACATGGGATCAATATATAACTAAGAATTCTGGTTACTTAACAGTTTCTGGTTAATTAATACGTTAATTAAGACTTTACTACTACATTATTTGTGCCCCCTGTCGTAAGTTGGGAGCTGCATGGTGACTTGGCTTAATACTGCATCTTCACGCTTCCACAGTTGGGGGTCTAAGCGTCACCTCTGGCACAGTGCATGTCCAGTTATTGTGTGGGATTCCTCCAGGAACCTCTGCTACCTCCCACAGTCAAAAAATGCAGCTGTAGGTGAACGGGGAATGATGCGTCACACATTCTGCAAGCGCGTGACCACCGACGGACTGGCATTCCTCTCAAGATGTTCTCTATCCCCGTGCATCCTGGGATTTAAACTTGAAAGGCGGTTATGAAAGATGGATAGGACTTCAGCTCCTTGAAATGAGACAAATATATAACACGGAAAAGTATGTGTCTGCCTTATCCGGTCTTATTACATGTTAAATCACTGATGAATAGCAGTGATTAATATTACGGCATAAAGGTGGCAATATGCATATTATGACATAAAAGCAGGGCGCAAAAAAGAAAAATAATGTCCGTATAAAACATGTAGGCGTGTGCTTTACTGCCATATAGAGACCGTGTGTAACACCCCCTGGCAATTCCTTAACACGCTTATGTGTAGATACACACACGCACACAGACACACACATTTATAGCAATACCTCCCAGCACACCACGGCGTCAAGATGAGATCTCAGGGCGTATCTGTAGAAGAACATTTAGCAGCTGGTGGTTGATGAGGGAGTCAGTGGGGAAGCAAACCGAAAACGTCAAGCCAAAAACATTGACATAAGAGCCGCATCTCAGATCTTTTTAATGAGAAGTGGAGCACGCATGCAATGGCGGGACACCGTGCAGACTGACCTGCAGACGTCAACGGTCAATATATAAACCAATATGATCCCACCATATCGCTCGTCACAGACAAGTGAAAAACAAACAAGCAAACACATAAATGAAACCTGCTGATTCCTCTCCATCTCTGTAGCCCTGGAAATAAAAAATAACGCGCTTCTGAGGGGTGGATGATTGTATCCGTCGTTTGAGTGACATTTTCTTAGTGTTGGCATTCTGAAGAACAGAAATTTCATTGAAAACATACAGGATATTTAGCAGTGTCACTCCCTGCTAAAGCTAGACGTAAGAGTGATGCAAAGTTCTCTTTCATAATCTGAGGAATAGATGTCGGTTGTTGTTTCAATAATAAATATTTAAGAAGGTGCCTCTTTCACGCATGGTAACCCTCTCTGTTTTGAAGTATGTGGAGTATCTGTTATCACCATGACAAAGGTCAGAATTGACCTCCATCAAAACAAGCCACAGCATCAAACTGTCTCTGAAACATTTAAAACTGTAAATCATTTCTTTCAGTGATACTACGGAAGAGGATTAGGGCCACCATGAAAATATTATTTGAATTCTGACTTTTTTTCTAAACACAGAACTCTGAGATTAAAGTCAGAATTCTGAGAGAAAAAGTCAGAATTCAAATAATATTTTCATGGTGGCCCTAATCCTCTTCCGTAGATACACTCCAATGCACTTGAAGAAAAACCAGATTCGTTTAGATCTTCGTGCAAGGAGGTCAATTTTTTTCAAAATCACAACGGCGACACTTCATTTCGCCATTAGCTAATACGTCACGTTCGGTCGAAACCAAGAACATCCGTGACATTTTTGAAAGTCAGCACCGCGTTCCGAGCGTCCTGGGAGCAGGTGTTAGCGTGTCCGGCGCGTTTTAGACAGTGACATACTGTAGTGACGTGGCTGTAAATAGGACCAGGTTTCACCGCTGCATGGACGGCGTGCAGAAGATGCGCCCTAACAGCAGGCCCCAGAAGGCAGCAGGAGGGAGAAACACCGGGGTGATGCATCAGGCTCGTCTCCTCCCATTGTGACTAATGCCTCACTCTTCTCAGTGGAGATGGTCTGACAGCGGCCAATAGGCAGGGAGCTCCACAGCCCGGCTGCGTACCTGCGAGGCCTCCTGTACAGCAGGCCCCAGTTTCCCCCCTTTTTATTACACTATATCACACTTTCAGCCATAAAGCACATAAAATGCACCCTTGTGGGTGGATGCTGTTTTTTGAATATATATAGAATATGCAAACACAGATTTAAACATCCCCACAGATTTACATACTGAAGTCTTGTAAGATTTTTTATTCTTCATATGATTTACCTATTAGGGAAACCTTGAACCTTTCCTTCTGCTTTTGGTAACAAATTAAAATTCTGCAGTGTTCGCTGTGTTTGTTAAGGTTTTGCTGGCGTGGGGGTCAGGATTCACCTCATTAACGCGAGAGTCACGGGAAAACCCCCACAGCCATGCCTGTCTTCCACAAATCATACTTCACATTCAATGGTGTCATACACGATATCCTGCAGATGCATTAAATCACACCTGAGTTGTCTTGACGCTTTGACATCTCCCTGCCGGTGACTCGCATTACCTTTTAATTCTGCTCCTAAGGCAAGTTCTGGCAGTAATCTGGGGGAAAACCGGTGCCTCAGTGTAAGACCTTAATCCCTCTGCATACTCAGATGTTGCTCCTTGAGACTGGACTATGCCTCACATTAGCCTGATCACCTTTATTAAGAAACTGCTTCCTGTCTGGTTTATTTCACGATGAAAGACCATTATTAGATACCTCCCCGGTCGTGTGCCACTCCACTAATCAAGGTCATTACCATGTGGCAGTGGGGGCTCGTCCTTTGCTCAACTATACGAATTCCCCCACGCAGAGAGCCAGCTGATTAGATTACTTGGTCTCCACCAATTCTACCTTAATCAGTTCTTTCTCACCTGCAGTGTGCCGTGACCCAGATAAAGTTACGGCCCAGTTTTTTATTCACTCCGGTCCACT
>JAODLC010000002.1:485867-536547 GCA_026781145.1 Hippopotamyrus pictus
AGCCCGATTTATCAGACACAAGAAAAAGCAAAGCACATAGTGTAGGGAACAAAACAAAATGAAATACAGAAAATGCTGTAAAATCTTATTTGTCGTAAACAGGTTGTCCCTATCCAAGTTTGGGCCTGACAGTTCTCTTTGTTTCGAATGCAGCCCTGTCAGTGAGATGTAGTGACACTGATCCCCCCCCCACACAAGGCTCAAGGTGGTTTCTGTTTCAATCTTCTTTTGATCAATGTTCAGTTCGAGAGGACAGAAACATAGGATCAGTGATGATATCCCTGCATGCAAACCCCAGGCGGCTGAGCACCACCTTGTCAAAAAAGAAAAATACTCATGGCTTTCCGAGGGAGGTGCACAAGGGCTTTTTTGGGAGGGTTTTTTTTTTTTGCCTTGAGGTAAGTAAAGAAGCTCATCTTTGGGGAAGTGGGGGTCTCAATTTGTGACTGGAGTAAACACCAAATGCAATATTTATTTCCAGTAATCATAGAAATATGTAATACTTTAGCATTTAAATTACTTTGGCCTATTTCAATTTTGCTTAGGAATTGAATATTTAATAAAACAATTAACATGAAGTAACTGATATAAAACCCAGAGAAAATTAAGTAGTCAGAATTTCCTTTCACAAGCCTGATTTTTATTTATTTTGTTCTAGAAGCTAAAAACTCCATGTAAACAGCTTGTACAATTTAAAAACAAACAATGAGTAATTTAATTAAAATTTGTGGTTCTTGTTAAAAATTCTAAATGCAATTTTTTGGTGAAAAAATGATAGATTTTCACTAACCTTTTTTCTTTAGCATTTAATTACGCCATACTGCAATACTCCGTCAAATTTATTACTTCTGATAGCAAGCTTTATTACAACAAAAGAACTATCATGGCACCACAAATTGGTGATCCATCACGGGGTTACCTGTCCTTTGTAGTCCGTTACGTTTCTAAAATGGACATGAAGATCACAAATGCTCTAGACATAGACTGATGCAGCAGTTCATACACAAACATGCACCTGTCCTTTAATTAGCGTTTAAATTAACTTAGCTGACGCCAAAATTGACTGTGAATTTTTTTTAACCATTTTTACAGGTGAGTATTTTATGGAAGCAATTCAGGCTGAGCGCCTTTCTCGACATGCTGCAAAAGGGCTCTTCTTGGCACTTGATCCGGAAACCCATCCGATACGAGTCTAAGTCCTTACTTGCTAAACACCCTGCAGCCCTACGATGAATTACAACGATATAAAAACACGGGAAATCTGAAACCAAAACTCAGCTTTATTGAAATTTTAGCTTTCGTTGGCTGTAAATGCTGAAATCAAGATAAATCATAAGATGATAAAAAATATTTAAGTAAAAAACAAACAGATAAGAAAATGAAATAAAAAATGCCTTGGTTACATATGTGTGCATACCTTTTACAATGATTATTATATAATTCCGTTTATATTAGTAATCACATGCCAAATCAGGTGGCAAAAGTAACTAACATTAACTGAAGTAATTCTCAATAGCAGAATGTACCTCGAAATCACACTGCGCTCCTAACACTTTCCATCCAGTGCAATACAAGTCATTCCCTACGAGTAAAGCAGCGGTTCATTTTCATGGTATGACATGTCTTAATTTCATTTGGAGACAAAGAGTGCCTGCTTCATTATACAATTACAGTTAGTTAAAAGACAGTACCGTACCACTGGCCGGCTTCTGTACGTGTTTTAAAACCACAGGCACTTAAAGGAGCCACGTGAAATGGTGTAAATGGAAAGTAAAAGCAAAGGCAGGCCATTTACCATTATCACAGCGAAGTGATGTAACATACTAAATGCGTGCCTGCAAGAAGCCTCTGTAAAGCACATGGAAATGTCTAAAATGCTCCAAAAATGGATTCGCAGAAATGTGTCTTCATTGTCTGCTTTGTCTGTTTATTCATTTGGATGATCTAAGACCTGCTTTATGTCTTGTAATTTTTTGCCTTATCCCTGTCACTTGTTTGCGTATTCTCACCACACTACTGCAACCCATCCTCCTCCTCCTACTAGGCTACTATACATACTAATTATCATTACTATATAACAAAAAACAACAGCAGCAATTTTTGATTTCATAATTGAGTACTCTATCGATTATTTTCACTATTAAATCAAGTAATCAGAATAAATAAGTATTTTTTTCAAGTGTGAGAATAAATAAAAGAACTTAGGCGACCCGACCCGGAAAAGCGGTAGGAGATCGATGGACTTGGGCAAACCGGTTCATTGAATAAACAAACTGGGGTAAACTACTTCTTTTTTTCTTTATTAAGAAAGTGGTTTACTGAACAAGAACTACAACAGTCTTTCTTAAATAAAAAAGTCATTACTGCTGCAACCTAATAATAAAAAAGTAAAGTCACTTAAAAGTAAATATAAATAAATATTCTCTTAAGCAAATAAAAATAAATATACATTAAGGCGCACATTTAAAAAAATGAACTGCACCTTCAAATATTGGTTTATCTGTGTTTTCGGTAACTATGCACAATTTTGGATGCATACATACTACAATTTTCGGTAAAAATACGTGTATCGTTATACTCCTAGTGATCACTTCGATGGCACATGGCGAGCATGTTCAAAATGCTGTCAACAGAAATCTTTGCCTGCTGAGGTGAACACAGGGCTGCCAACTCTTACATATCTGATGTGAAACTCACGCTTTCAGACTCTTACCCTCAAGAAATCTTACGGCAAATCTGCATCACGCCATTATAAACCTAAAATTAGCTACATCAAAAGTGCTGGGGTAGTTTGCAAACTCTATAGACCATTTACAAGGTAATAAAACTGTTATGTAAATGTATGTGCAGGTGTGTGCGGACTTGTATCGAATTGACAATCTCACTCCAGCCAGCTGACCATATTTTAAGATTCATATTTCATATTTTTACCATACCAATGCTAGTGGACAGAATGCGAATTTTGCTGAATGACCAATTTGGAACCTTTCAACAAACGCTCTGAGCAAAGTTTAACATCATTAAAGAGCAGTATTATGACATCACAAAATTAAGTTTTCTGTTATGGATATAATTAGCACAACCTGCTCTTCCTAAACACCTTTCAAACTGAGGTTATTAACATTTGAATGGAGCAAAAGGAAGAGAGGTAGAAAATGGGAGAAACTAAAAAGTTTGGGAGAATTTCAACTTGAGAACTCATATACTGCTAGTTTGGTTTTACAGTGTTTGCATCATACATTGTACTGTAGTTCCGTGGATCATAAAGCGAATAATCAAGGCAGAGGACTTGTCTCAAGGATTTTTATGAATCGAATTATTTCAATTATTCGAGTAATCATTTCAGTCCTACTTCCTTGCCAGAGGAACTTTCACTTGTTTGGACCTCGTGGAGCTGTGATTTTCATCCGCACAGGTTACCCTGGAATCACATCACATGTACTTTGCATTTCTTTCAGAGTGTGCGAGGCTTCCATTTGCATACGGGTGACAAGTTCAATTTTGATCAAATGTAACAGTCCCATTAAGAGGGACGCCAGAATGAAAAACACGCATCATCAAAGTAGTCATTCCTCCCTCATTAAAAGGTAGGAATCCTTTGAAACCAGACAAAATCCAAACATGTCTTAAAATGTGTTACTCTCTCTCAATTTCTCACTTAAAAAAAAAAAGATGTAATGTAAGAACGTGAAATGTTATCCAGTGACAAAAAAGTTTCAGTGCTATTACAATAAAATTGCAGTGATATATTTAAAGTTGATTAAAAAGCATTGAATACTATGGTAGGCTGGACTCACTGTGACCCTACACTGCATGGATGGTTTCGAAGATGGATGAATGGACATATTAAAAGATTATGATTTCATTTATTTATCTTATCACCATCCGACAGCCTCCGTCTAATTTCCACATCTGAATACTGCATTTCCAACATATAATATATAAATTTCATTTCAAGCATTAATCCATATTTAAACAGTATATCTGTGTCTGCATTACTGCTCCCAGTAATAAAGTATGATTTGTGAAGCGTTTCAAACTTTCTCCTTCATTTAGTTTAAGCAGGAGAGATGGCACTCTCTCTCTCTGATGTTATCAAGAGGTGCCTTTGTTTCCCTGAGCTCCCCTCAAATACCCCCATACAGATGAGAGGTGCCTTTGTTTCCCTGAGCTCCCCTCAGATACCCCCGTACAGATCAGAGGTGCTGTGCATTCTCCTGTTCTGCTGCATCAAGCTAATTACTTTTGATATTGGAACTAAACAGGGTATTTAGTTGTCAGGCTGGATAATGACAAAGTGGCCAAGAGATCTATACTTTACTATAAAGATCACATAGGCATGATATTGGTTGCTATGAAGGTATGATAAATGTCTCTGTACGCTCTGTTTAAATCTTCTATTCTTCTTATATAGAACTATCCATCCATTTTCCATAAATACGTATCCAGTACAACAGGTCTTCCCAATTCGGGCCCTGGAAGACCAGAATCCGACACAGTTTACAGAATTCCCTGCTCAAACACACCTGCCAAACCTAGAAAATCAACTGATTAAGATGCGTTTGAGCAGGGAAATCTACAGACTGTCTTGGATCCTGGGCGTCCAGGACCGGAATTGGGGAAGCCTGCAGTGCCGGTTTGCGGGGAACCTGGAATCACAGGACACACCCAGAAAATGGAGGAACACCCCGGATAGACAGCTAGTCCTTCAGAGGACAGACAGCTGCATGTGTAAGCTGACACGCTGGGCAGTTTAGGGGCAGCAAATGACCAAACCACAAATTTATGGGGGAGGGAGTCATTGCAACCAGAGGAGAACATCATTTATACTTATCTGAAAAAAACATGATAGAATCCATCCCTATCAATATCCAAGTATGCATACAAATATACAAGAGAAAGCAGAGTGATTGTATTCAGTTTGGGTTATAGATACAGTTTTCATCTACAGTGTTGTTCTCATTCTGCCTTTTGGAGATGTAAACAACTTTTCTCTGTCAGAAATGCATGCAAAGACGGAATATGAATTATAGACAAACTATTAATAAAACTGGATTGACAGTGCCGTTGAAAAGAATGAGTAATCTCCCCATCACCAGTGGCAAGCAGACAATGGAGAGGGCGAGTAAGAACACGGTGTTCAGTAGCAGAAGTGCATGATGGGGGAGGGGCTGTGAGTCATCAGAAGCCCAGAACAGATCATCTAATGGGAGACACTGGGATATTAGACAGCAGAATGGAGACGTGGCAAAAGGCGGTTAAATGGTACTGCGGCATTTTCACCAGCAGGTGGGGGATCCAGTTCTGGCGATTTCTATTGGATGGACTTTCATGTTAAAGAGCTTTCCAAACCGTCAATGAGAATCTTCTAAATAACAAAAAAAAAGAGGAAAAACTGTCCTTAGCCTATGAAAAAATGAAGTTGCAGCCAAGGCTGGTAAATTCTATTCTTCTGAGGGGGCAAAAAATTAGGTAACCGCCTGCACCCTCCACACACACACACACACACACACACAAGACACACACACACACACACAAGACACACATCTGTATTCATATCTCTGTGGGGACCATCCGTTCATTTCCATGAGAGAAACCCTAATCCCAACTATGACAACCTTCTCTCCTACCCAGCCCTAACCTTACAATCCTAACCAAACGACATACATGTCTTTTGGCATTCTTAGTTTTTCGATTGCAGTCACAGATGCACACTGTCCGACAGAAAGTGTACATTTTAGCCACATGGGCTTCTGGTTGTGTTAATGGACTCAGGCACTGAACAGGAGTTCTTCCTTCCAGAAAACCCAGAACGTGCTTCGGCGGGAATTGAGGGGGAAAATTTAATTCAGCAGGATGACATAAATATCTACCATTTTTCGACCTACCCTGAGTACACGCGTCACGAACAGAAGGTGAAACCACTGGGAACTGGGAACGGTTTGTTAGATGGGAAATGCTACCAAGTAATCAGGACATCAGGCCACAATGGGCAGAATTCATAGGAGATAAAAAAAAGTTTCAGCGAACGTCCAGTAATTATACTAAACCAAATAAAACAAAAACGGAGGTTTCAATAATGCTGAAAATTGCAGGTTAATAATTTACTTCCTGGCTTTATTGAAATGACTTGTGAAGTTTACAGCAAATAAATTACCCATACAAATTGAAAGTAAGGATCTCCAGGGTAGAAAGTAATACCTATTTCTGTAATCCCAGGATGACATCGCGGATGAGCCACGGCAGCGAGCATCAGATAAAGCCAGCTTCTTTTTTCGAGGGCTTGTTGCAAAATATTGTAACCTAATCCAAAACATAATCTAATCCTACTGGAGTCTTGTGAGACCAAAACCTACAAATTAGTACCTTCTTCATAGAGGCTTACAGTCAGCAGCTACCACAAGTCAACACCAGCACAACAGTATATAAACGCCGTTGATTAAAATGTTATGGCACTAAACGTCTTTAACCAGGTGTCAGACTAGTCTTTGTATGTGACTGACAGGGTGACCAGAGCAGACATAGCTATGAAGGGTTTGCTTTTTGTAGGTGCAGCCAAACCAAAGTTTTATCTCCAGCTTATGGAGAAAAATACATTCTGAATGTACTGGAGAAAAGTGCAGAACCAGATCAGGTTTTTAAAATTGAATATTCAATTCAGCTATTGTAATCCACATTCAGCACATTGCTTATTTATTCAATTGTTAAAATATCACATTATCTTATTCTCTGTGTTCTAAATACATGTCTATCGTTTAATTTTTTTCCTTTCATATTCTAGATGAACGTCGTTTTCTGTAAAGAAAAATACTATATTTTAATTTTCTAATAAATAAAGACGGTCCCTTCAATGGAGCGGAGGCTACTGAGATTCAGTTCTGCTGCAGCCCTGTGGGATTCGAAGTGCAAAATGGCAGGTAAAAGTGAGACAGAAATGGAATCGTGCTTCAACACACATACACATGCCTGAGCAAAGTGTGGAGGGGCCAAAATGAAAAGCAGGCTTTCGGGAAAAAAGGTACAGGTGAACTGCTCTCCAGTTCCATTAGATGTTATTTCCCTCACAAAATAAAGAATAATATTAATCAACAATAGTAGCTGTGGCAGTTAAATGTCAGCCTTTTAAATTCAGTCATTATCATTTTTTTCCTTTTTTTTCTCGAGTAAAATAACATAATTCTTTCCCCATAAAGTATTGCTGTTGCATTATATACAGGTTCATTTAATAGGTAGCTTCTACAGCACTAACATGATGGGGAGGTCAATTTTTTACTCATAATCATCGATTTTGTAGTTACTTAATTGAATGTACCTTGTGTTCTGTTAAAATGCCAAGTGTCAACATCCTGCACATCTTGATAAGTAATAGAGAAACCCGTTTAGCGATTTTCTTTGGTTTTCATGAAAATCTCTCCACAAATGCTAATTATTTCTTAAGACTTAGAATAAGAATGTCTTTGCAAATAAGTAAGAGAATAATGAATATCTAGTGTGTTCCACCTCATTATACTCTATTAAAAATTAAATAAAGGAAAGTTACATTTCTTTCCAATGTTTTTTACATATTATTTTAGCTGATAGGTTTAAATGATTCCAGCTTTTCTAGAAGTGCATAGTGTGGCTGCTTGTTTTTCAGGATATTTTCATGTTAATTAGTGCAGGTTCATTAAATCTTTGATTAGCGATTATAAACTGGTCAGTCAAACACTGGTTTAGCTCACAAATCTAGTGCTGCCCCCATTCAGTCTGTGTGTGTCTATGTGTGTGTCCCAATAATCTTGCATATTTTGTGTAGCAATACTGATAATTTATCAGATAAATACATATTATATATGTTATATATGTTCTTATACAACAAAGTTTCAACAAATAAAGGTGACAAACCTTTGGGATATTGGCATTATGACAGAGGAAGTTTTATATTGAAAGAATATTCCCTTTTTACACCAATACTTTAGAGCATTACTCTGCGAGACACAAAAATGCTACTGGAAGAGCAATCGATACATGTGAAGGTTCCTGGAGGCTAGAAGTTTAACAATGAGATGCAAACTGAATCACTGACCCTCTGCTTCGGGCCAGAGACTCTCTCGCTGTCTCTAACAAGCCAGCATTTACCAACCTTCAGTTTACTACAGCATTTTTTTTTCCCCTCGCAGACAACAGTATCAAAGCTGTGTTTCACTAGGAACTAGGAAAAAAAGGCCAATTCTTTTGGACTTCTCTCCCTGCCATTTGTGGACTTAAAGCAGCTATGGATAAGAGCCGTGTGGCCTCTGGTTCTGTGCCCCAGCTGGGTGTGCGGGGGCGGGGGCGGGGGGGGGGCTGGATGGCGCTTACGGCCACTGCCAGGTCCCACTTAACAGGAGATGCCTGCTTCGCGCTAAACACGGAGTAAAGGACAAAGAAAAGGGGCCCATGTTGTGGCTCTGGCAGATAATGAGGAGCCACCAAATCCTCCACCAGGTAATCCTTTCATGAGAGAGCGGGGGCCACCACTGTTTGTCCTCCCCCTGCTGGGCTGCTCGTTGGGGGGTTATGGTGGTATGAGTGGTAGCAGGAGTAGTAACAGTAATAGCAGTAGTTTGTGTGTAGTACCCCTGTAGTTCATCCCTATATGGGCAATCTATCAATGTTCTATACTATTTAAATATCTGTATCCACTTTTCAACTGCAATGGTCTATTTATCTATCTATCTATCTATCTATCTATGGCATACTCATTAAATATTATATTTGTATATTATGTAACAAATGGGGATGTGAAGCCTTTACGATGAGCTAATTACATTCATATCATATTAACACAATGAACTATATAGAAGCCCTTTTATCTTTATATATGAAGCAAAAAGATTGCGTTGGAGACATTATGCATAAAGATTATGCCCTCTGGAGTCATTAAAATAATCATTTTCCCTATTTTCCTTTTTTAAGAGAAGCAGTTGATGACAAATGGAAATTTCACACAGGTTATGATAATGCGAATTGAATGTTTTTTTTATTAATTCTTGGACAGCACAGCAGTGAGCTTAATTGAATCAATAATCTGTCCACTCCTGCTCATGTAATGCATTTTTAATACTGGGCATTTAACAAACCTACCCGGAGTCAGGCTACACAGCTCAGTGGCTTTTCTGTGTTAAAGGCTGTTTTGTATTCGCTCATTTTACTTGCAATCAACTGGGATACATGCTCACAGGAAGCCACAGACATATATGGCTGCAAAATTATTTTTGAACTTTCGTAGTACTATAAGGTTGTACATGTTTTACTAGTAAATCTTTTGTATTGCATATACAGAAATAATGGATATCAGGGATCTGGCAAAATGCTGTATGCCCAGAACACAACTACATGACACCATTTACTCATGCCACACCCCAGCAGACACACTTGTGGTATAGATTATTATATTGTACATGTACTAATCCAACATTACCTGACTGTTGGAGGTATATATAGCCTATAAGTGGTTATACATATACAGTACAGTAGTAACCTTGACCTCATTGCTTACTGGATCCCTCCAGCTGCGAGCATCGTCTGTCGATGTACATCATGCCTGGTGATGGACAGTCACACAGACCAATCAGTGTTGCCTGCTGTTACGCCATGCCTATTTATAGAGAGTGACTATTAATAATCCCGACTACGTACGTATTTGCGCTGGATATCGCCGGTACGCCACACGCCTTGTAGGCGGAGCCTGCATGTCAGTTATAGCCGAACAAAACTACAGCTAAAAGCAGCCCTGAGGACCAGATTGTTTGTCCGTTATAAGCGAAATTCCGTTACATGCCAGTCCGCTATATCCGATGCTTTTTCTGCATGTTCTTAAAGGCGCACGGCCGGGACCAGCGGATCTCGTCCGTTATAGACGATATTCCGTTATATTAACAGGATTATATGGTATATATTGTAGATATAGTTCCAATAAAAATAAAATGAATGAGTAATTAAGTCGTTGTACATTTCCTATTCAAGTGAGCATTGGAAGTCAACAACAGCAACTTAAATACTGCATAGTATATATATAAAAAATTGCACGGTACGTAATAGTGAGGCTACAGGTTAAGGTGGTGTTACTACCCATTATAAATCTTTCACTGCGGTGTGCACTGATTCGAAGCGGGAAATTCAACTTCATTGTATTCTACCTGTCATTCCATCTGTAATTTCATCAACGTTAATGCGTCTGGCTCTCGAAGCCAATTTAGGACGACTGAAAAGGAAAACGGTCAAATGGCCTGAAGCTGGCATCCCCCTGCACTGTTGCGGTCGCAATCAGCTCTTAATGTCTTGGTTATTTACATGAGCAGTATTTTGCAAGAATTATGAAATTAAAAAAAGAACAATAGTAATAATGGCGAAAGAACATATTGCAGGAAGGAATTCTACAACAAAATAACTGTGCAAATTTCCATCCATCTTCCAAAACTGTTTATTGTCCTATTCAGGGTTGCGGGGTCCAGAGCCTGTCCCAAAGGCTACGGACACCAACCCATCATAGGGCACACTCACACGCATTCACTCACACATGCACACCTATGGGCAACTTGGCAACTTCAATTAACCTCAGCTTGTTTTGGACTATAGGAGGAACCCAGAGCTACCCTATGAGGGCACAGGGCGAACATGCAAACTCCACACAAACAGAGCCATGGCGCAGATTCGAACCCGGGTCCCAGAGGGGTGAGGCAACAGAGCCAATCACCGCCATACACTTTTTAACTAGTGGCATTTCCAGTTGAGCATGGCCAAAGCTAAGCTTTGTTGTTCCGTCTCTTTTGTGTCAGAGTTTGACAAGTTAATTAACTATTCCACCAAAAGTGCTACAGAAACACAAAGGAAGGATGAACCTCTGTGCATCATTAGCAGTTCTGTTTAAGGCTAAACTACACTACAGGCACGCAATGTTACACATGCAAAAGTAAACAGAGCAGTTCTCTCAGAATAACAGCATTTATGAATTTGTGTGTGTGTGTGTGTGTGTGCGTGTGTGTGTGTGTGTGTGCGTGCATATAGCCACACAAATATCTGATTTGGTTTAAATGGGAATCAGTCCATATCCACCAGGAACACAGACTAACGATTCAGGGTTGGCAGAACAGCAAACACTTTGATTATAAGAGATAACACAAAATGGATTCATAATCTCGGAAAATCTTAAGTCTTAATTAACAGTAAGATTCAAAATAACAATTAACCTTTATGATTTAATTGACTTAATTGACTATAGAGTCAGGTGACTCAGAACTCTTTTTTTAAGTGTCAAAAAATAAAGATGAGAAAATAATCTTTTATCTGAAAGAATCAGAAAAACATAACATAAGACTTGCATCAAACTTCGCAGATGCAAAGCTGCAAGGCTGAACAGAAATGATGTTACATTTATTTCACTGGTATTCCACTTTTGTCATAGAAGTGAGGATGAATACATGCATTAACCACAGAAAGTAAACGTGAGGAAATCTGAAACATTATTTCCAGTGTAGCATCATTTATGTGCAATATGTGCAACAGTAGATTTTTTGGTATGACATACAGTACTAGTCAAAACTTTCAATACATCTCCATGAATTCATAAATTTATATTAATAAGTCAAAAATTGAAATACTGCCGTGAATCTGTAATATGTGGAGAAGACAAGTGGATGAGCTCTGTATGTATGGTTCACGCAGCCAGTGAGGAGGTGAGGTCACGGCTCGGGCTGCTTTGCTGGTGATTGGTCAGATGATCTTTCCCAAATCCACGGTGGGCCCAAGCCGCCTGGCTACCCCAGCACACTTCAAAGGCATGTCATCCCATCTGGATTAAAGCTGATTGAGCAGCAAAATCACAACCCCAAAAATCTAGGCAGGCTATAAAGGGAAGGACAACTCAAAGTGATAACCAAGACTGCTCAGTCTACAGACTTCAATCCCATATAACAGTTAAATGGTTCTGTAAATAAATAAAATTAAGCACGCATTAATCCAATAAAATCAACTGCCAACTCATCGATATAATTTAAGTACACATATCTTTAAATCTACCAATCAACGTGTATATTTCTCATAAAGTCAGTACAAAAAAAATTGCAGAAGGTAAAATAAGAGGGCAGAAAGCAGAAACTCAGACACTGATAAATGATTATATATTAGTCATTCAGTCATTGTTGTACATTTCAAATTAATTTGAAAATGAACTGTTTCTGACAGGCCATACACCGTACACTACATGCATACCTTACAGGTGAAGTTTATCACTTTCTTTTTATAACTACAGCATATACCCCACATATAAATATACTGGCTGCTCTCAAAGAATCATGCATGGCAACATTTAATGTAGCCAGTCCTCCAGTCAGTGCTAACAAAATATGTGCAGCAGCAAATGCAGAAGTTCCAGCACAAAGGAACCTTTAGATCTCTGTGACGATTTAGCGAAAAGTCCCACCCTAGCGCATTTGCCCTTCTATGGATTTTATGGACTTTCGTTTTTCAATACTCACTTCAATATTGAAGCTTTTGATCATGATTTGTTACATTATTCATCATTTTTAATGAAATAAATTATTAAATCAATGGTTAAATCAATTCTCAAAAATAAACTTGAACTTAATCAATGCATATTTGTAGGGGGTTGAGAGCATGGCACTTACACTGAAATACGCTTATAGTACATGGAACGGTATGCAATATATTTTGTTCTAAATTTAAAACACTATTAACGTCACTGTTATTGACAAGAGTCGAGTAACACATTAATTACTAAGATGGAGAGAGGAGGTGGGGGTCGGGCTGCTATCGATTTGTAAAGGTTACTCATGTGACCGTCATCATTTGAGTCGATTTGTTCCACTTGTCTTCATTTTAAGAGTCCTTAATTATTACTGTTTTCCTCCTGTTTGGACAGCAACCTCAGGCCAAAGGAACTCACTTCATTTGCTCCTCCAATACCATGCTAGGATACATTTATATATTCAGTATTTTGTTTCTTGCTTTTCAACAGAACATGTTCATCACATGACTGCCCCATTTTCTCCCCACCGCCTTCCCCTGAACAAACCTTCATCCTGAACCCTCTTTTGCTGTGTCATGCAGCATTGCATTTTTGACTGGGAGGACTTTAGAGACAAAATTACTAGTAGCTGAACTTAGCTACCACAGCCTGTGGCTTTTCACATAAAACAAATTAAAAAATTAAAATAATCACGTCTTTCCTATGACAAAGATTCATACCATAACACCTACCACAGTATGTGCTCACACTTAGGGATTTAAAAAAAAAAAAAAGAAAAAAGTAAAAATACTTCACTGTTGGGGGCATTATGGCATTATGTATTGATACGTACACAGGTGCAGGCACGTAACTGCCGGCATATAGCCAGATCTGTACACGATGCATTTTATCCCTCCATATTTCTCACGTTGTTGCTATTCTCGCTGTGTTTACACTGCTCATAAAGAGGGGCCTTCCTCTCTGATATATGGCCCATTTGCTGGTCAGACAGAATTATGGAACATTCTCAGAATGGGTGGTGATTGTTAAGGATCAAAATCAGGACCCGCAGGATGCAAAGCATGTCACAATATATTTAGATATAACGGAGATCAACATTTAATATGGCCTCATTAGAATACTACTGGAAACATATTTCTATACCATTAAATTGTCCCTGAATAATGCATCATGAAATATGTTTTTTATAGTGTTGACACGTCTTTGTTGAGCAGAGCTATATCTCTCTTTTAATGATGAACATGAGTAAGATAAAGTAAGAATAGTATCGCTTCTGGATCAGCTGTGGGTCTTTTAAGTCTCTGTGTGTGTTGGTATTAAGCCAGTAGGCTCAGGCTAGTCAGAAATCAAGGTTTGTTCTCACAAATTGCATGTTTATTCTGGCAGATAGATGCACTGATGATTCAGTCAGCACCAGCAAATAAAAGATCAAATATTTTCTTCTCTTTAAGTTGTAAATAAACACAATTTCGTACAAACTATGCATATAAAAGATAAAAAACTGCAGGGAAAAAAGCTTTAAATCCAGCAGAAGACTCGGAAAAATGATTATTTCCCGTTGTTCATTTCTCAGCAATCGTGGGTAGTACAGTAAAAACAAGCAGACCCTGAACGAAAATAAACGCGTAGATCAAAAAGCGTTACCATAGTTTGAAAGTGTGGAAAACTTTAAGTAGAGCTGTAACTTTTCTTTCTTTTTCACTAGTGGCTTTGATATGACTAAAGGACCCAATCTCTGAGGGTCTACTCCAGAATTCCCGACTGCCAATCAGGTACCCTTTGGTCCTGTGACACCTGGGGGGTGTTCCACAAAGCGGGATATCTTGCTTAGCTGGATAACTTGTCGGATTTAAGGTAGTCTGAGCTACATGTAAGTGGACAATTTAACCCAGACTACAGTACCTTAAATCCAACAAGTTATCCAGCTAAGCAAGAAATCCTGCTTTGTGGAACACCCCCCTGAAATTTCATTATTAGAGAGAAACACAACACAAACAAACAACAACAACAATAAAATTACTATTCCTTAGCATGAAGAGTTTCTGTGTTAATATCAATTCTTCTACATTCTCCCAAGAATGTGGTTCCAGATCCTGTCGAATATTGAGCAAGTATTAAAAGCAAACAGCAGTGGCACTCATAGGGTAGGGGGCACCTTGGCTGGACAAGCCATCTTACACACGCATATATTAGTAAAGGTGAAACCTGGCGTACATATCCCATGTGTAACTACTCAAGTGGAACTCCCCCCCCCCCCCCACGTATGGGCAGAGAGTACATTTTTGGTTCTCACAAAACTTTCTGTCTTCATTAACATGAAAAGAAGACCGTTCGCATAACTGTATTACACAAACCACATCCCCACACACTAATTAATCGATTGATTAATCACTCAACGTGACATACATTTATAAGTGGCAGGTACGTTTTTGCAGTTGATGTTCCGCTAATAATAAGAATAAATGTTTGCTGATTAAACTAATCCTCTTATATTGCACATATTCATTCACCTACTTGCATCTTTTGAGGCCTGCAATAAGGGCGTTTTTATACACTTGTGTATAATGGTATTTTGAAAAACATGCCCACACTGTAATTAAGACTGAGTCAGGCCACATTACCACTCACAATTGCCCTTTTTCCACTAGACATAAATGAACTTACTCTTTTGTTACGTTTCTGAATTGTAGGCAGCCAGATGTAACTGTTCTTTTTTCCCCGCTGTCTGTGTGACTGTTCAGGGTGATTAACATACAACCATTGTAGATGCCCTTGCATAATTGTTAATTACAAGTTTTACAAGGTACGACCATTTTTACTATATATAAGTATGTGTATGGATATACGAAAAAAGAAAGCAGAACAGTGAGGAAAACCCAGAAATTAAAGTAAATATTGTGAGCCAGCGGGAGGTTGAATAATAAGGTAAAAATTCACAGGTAAAAAAAAATAAATTCAGCTGGCTCTAGTTACGTTGTCCCTGTTTGCCTGTTCTTCCTCTGGTGAGTTTTCTGAAATACAGTCTTTTATTTGCTTGACCCCTGACGTCCTGACTCAACCCCCTAACCTACCACGTGTATACAGTACCTAAAAAAATACAAATATCAGAATCCTTCAGAATTTTCAGTGTTCTCTTATTATCGGTATCTATTGTGATCCTGTCCTGGATAAGCGTTGAGAATTTGGAGGAATTATTGTTGATCTTGGCTGTTACCATCATTTTCTGTACGTCACAGAACTATACACATACCATTTAATACATTCCATACAATTTTATGCTTTACAGTGGAATGAATTCTCCATAAATTGCCCTTTCTCACTGACTCCCTTCTCTGTGCTCTTGTCATTCCCCAATCTCTCACACGTCCAGTGCCACTTAAAGACCGCAGCCAGGTTTTTTCTCCCGCCATCCTATTGTAAACCGAAACCCAGCCGTGAGGATGATCGTATGTTTTCACTTTCACACACTCAAGCATTTCTGTTGACGCTGTTAGGGTTGTGCACCGGTTATACTTTTCAGCATCATATGCATTTATTACATTTTTCACCTTATACTGCTGGCTATTTCATTTCATTGAAACTCCCTTTTAATCCGAGATCACTAACATAAAACTTAACTAGGCATGAAGTTGCATAAAGGACTTATATCCATGATGAAAACCTTTTAAAATTATTTATTTGTTTGTTTGTGTATTTGTTTGTATGTTTGTTTAAAAATTCATTGCTAAAAATAATCCAAATAAATACTTTATTTTGAATTATGAATATATATATATATATAAATTGAAGGCAATTTAACAACTGAATAATAATAATAATAATAATAATAATAATAATAATAATAATAATAATAATAATAATAATAATAAATCATACAATTATTTTAAAACTTCACCATTTCACTCTGATGTACTTTGAATTCAGTGAGACACCTCCCATCTCTGCTTAAATGGGATGCCTTAACCTATGCTCAGAGGTAATAGACTCTTGGGGATGGTAATTCTGCAAGAATTACCACACAGTGGTTCAAAAACCTTGACCTCAGTTGTTGCAGTGAATCAAAATAAAATTTCTGGAGAGGGTGCATTGTCCTGAGAGTTCATTCACATTCCCGCATACTAAACGTTACTAATGGCCAACACGAGACTATTAACTCCCGATGATAATCGGACAGGTTTCAAATTTATGGTGAGACAAGCTGACCACATCGAAGAAGATATGTGCTGTGAAAAAAATTACTTAATAATGAACCACGATGAGTTTGGAGCCTATTCCAGGAAACACCGTGTTTGTAATTGCAGAGCAGAAACACCCACAAAAACACAAAACATCACACGCTACATGTACATTACAGATGCCAATTAACTCAACTGCATGATTTTGGAGTGATGGAGAAACACAGAACATCCAACAGAACATAAGGGATCTTCATGCAAACGTGGGATATATGTGCAACCATGACACACACACACATACACTTGCTAAGTGACTACAGTACATATAGTATATGGGCAAAGCTTCTATGACATCTCATCTGAAATCCATAGGTATCAATATGGAGTTGGTCCCCCCTGTGCAGCTATAACAGCTGCTACTCTTCTGGAAAAGCTTTCCACAAGACTGTGGTGTGGTGTGAGTGGGAATTTTTGCCCATTCATCCAGAAGAGCATTTGTGAAGTCAGGCACTGATGTTGGATGTGAAGGCCTGGCTCACAATCTCCATTCTAGTTCATCCCAAAGGTGTTCGTTGGGTTTGAGGTCAGGGTTCTGTGTGGGCCAGTCAAGTTCTTCCACACCAAATTCACCCAACCATGTCTTTATGGACCTTGCTTTGTACACTGGGGCACAGTCATGCTGGGAGAGAAAACTGCCTTCCCCAAACTATTCCCACAAAGTTGGAAGCATAAAATTGTTCAAAATGTCTTGGTATGCTGAAGCAGTGTTTCCCAAACCAGCCCTCGGGGAACACTGCACGGATCCACATTTTTGTTTTATCCCAGTTCCCAGCACAACTGTAAGGTATTTAGAGCTCCTGATTGCTTGGGTCAGGTGTTCTGGGAACCAGGAAAAAACAAAAATGTGGATCTGCCGAGTGAGCCCTGAGGACTGGTTTGGGAAACACTGTGCATTAAGAGTTCCTTTTCCTAGAACTAAGAGGCCCCAGTCCAACCTCTGAAAAACAGCCCCATAGCATTAGCCCTCCTGCACCAAACTTTACAGTTGGCAAAATGCAGTCAGGCAGGTAACGTTCTCCTGGCATCCACCAAACCCCGACCTGTCCATCAGACTGCCAGACAGAGAAGCGTGATTCACCAGTCCACAGAACACGTTTCCACTGCTCCAGAGTTCAGTGGCGGCATGCTTTACACCACTCCATCCGGTGCTTGGTATTGCAAAGGTGGCATCCTATGACAGCACCACACTTAAATTCACTGAGCTCTTCAGAACAACCCATTCTTTCAAAAATATTTGTAAACCTGACTGCATGGCTAGATGCTTTTATACACCTGTGGCAATGGGTTTGAAGGAAACCTGAATTCAATGAGTATGAGGTGTGTCCAAATATTTATACCCACATATTATATATATATATATATATATATATATATATATATATATATACATACATACACACACATACACACACTATATACATCTGTTTCATTTTATTCAACGTTTTAACTCATTGCTCTATCTAGTCCCTAACCCTAACACTCGACAGCATTAACTCCCTTTCATTTCACACTTATTCCATCCAGGAAATAACAAAGGTCCAAAACAGTGACTGAAAGGTTGGTATTTTCCCACAATACCTGCAGGCATTCAGGACAACCCCCTTAGACCACTGGCGTCTGCTTCCAGATGCCCGACGTGCAGAGAGAGAGAGAGCATGCCTTCATTTTCCCCTTCAGAGTATGTCCACCCTAAGATGCAAAGACTATAATTTAAAAAAAAAAAAAAAAAAAAAAATACAAGTTCTTGGTGTAATATACTGGCTCGGAGCACGCAAATAAATGTAGTACAATGGCCATTTAACAAGATGTCATAGGTGTCAAAAGCAAATGACTATCAAACGGTGGCGCTGGGTTCGGTAAAATGTATTTAAAGGTCAGGATCGTTACAGCGTGCGATTTGACATCTTTTCATGCAGAGTATTCGGCGAGACACAGGGCTTCGGCTTTCTGGGGAAGATCCACAGCTAACGATGACGCCCGCTAATGCGAGCATTTTTCACTCGGCTAACCTAAGGGGCCGACCTCGATTATGCGCGGTAACTAGCTGCGGAAATGCTGGGGCACGCACCGCAAACCTCAGCATGCTCCACTGCCGTGACGGCACACGCACTCCAGGCAAGACGACATTAAGCCCGGCGTCGTGTTTTATTTTTTTGGGAACGGATCGTCGTGACGTCCTGGTTACATTCACGGCCCAGAGGAGCCAGGGAATCAGAGTTGTGTTCCACAATCACAGCTCTGCCAAAAAAACTGAAAAATGATAATAAAAAAAATGATCAGCTTTGTGTCCCGAGAACGTCCTAGGCGTCCCGCAAAGTACATCAGAGGCCTTATTTTCTATTCACACCGACGACACTGTAAATGTTTATGATGTCCTGGCCTAGATCTATAGAAATGATCTTTGTCACAAAGGGTCCCCCGACAGGAATAAACTGGGGCTTTATATGCGGCTGGGGGCCGTGGACAACAAACAGTTGCCATGTTTTACTATGGGACAACACACACTGACACATTGCCCATTTACAAGATTTCGCCGGCGGTCGGGTCTAAGAGGGGCAGTAAAGTTTTAATGTATTCTTTGCTCGCCGTGGTTTTAGTCGCCGTGCCCTTCTCACCTTTGCTTCCCCGTAGTTTATATAAAGTCCTCCTGAAGTTTAATGAGTTTTCTCTCCAGGAAGCGTAACTGGTGGAGAAGCTCCCCTCTCTATGCAGCTTCATGGGCGTCTTTAATCCACCATCGATCCCCTCAGTGATGTGTTACTCTCAGCTCTGAGAAATAATAAAAGGGAAGAGACAGGATCCTCGATTCCAATTAGCCCCATTTATAATCGGGGATTATTACGACCCCGAGAAGCCGTCTGGCCGGGGGGTGTCACTTTGCTGTCACTGATAAGCCCCTTGGTTCTGTCATAGAAAAATGCCAAATTCTTCGCCTCGAAACACTTTCCAGAAGCTTCCCAATGATGCTGCGTGGTGTCAAAACGGTGTCCAGCACCATCTCGACAATACCTCACCTTAGCGTCATTTAGCCAACAATCCATCTGAGTAAGTCCATAGCCGTTAATACCACACATCAAATGCATTTCAAAACCTCATTTCCATATTCATGTAATAACGCAGTCAAATTAACCAATGTGAAGGTGTTAAAAAGCATTTTAAGTTAACACATTTTCACATTACTAAATATATTTGGTCCATATTTTACCTCAGCGCAATCATGACAGGAAGCAGTTACACTGTTTCTAATCCAAAATGTGCTGCATTCATCAAATCTGTCACACACACAAAAAAATGACAAATTTAGCAATCATTTTATTTTAGGAAGCTACTTAATAATTCAGAATTGTGCATAGCAAACATTATATTAATAAGTCTGATTTTGTAAGAACTCCAGAATAATTATCGACAAGTGTTAAATTTTAGCATGACAGGCATAAGAATAGTATTCTTTCAAAACCTGAACAAGGAAATGTTGCTCAAAGATAAATACATTAACACTGCATAGCCTTGTCCCAGGACAACAATTGGATACATTGTTAAATATATGTAAACAAGCATGATTATCCAAAGCCCTGTTCCTATCAAATGCAACATATTTATTTGCAAAGCCCCAGGTACATGAATTGTATTAACAAACATGTATTTGACTGCATCCTGCACAAATAACTTCTCTGTTTTTGTTTTGAGACTACAGCTTATATATGACCCTCATCTATTTTTATACATTACACATTCTGTTAAACTCCCAGAAAAAGGCCTGAAAATACGGAACAACTGAGTCAAGCTCTGTGCAAACAATGCCAAATGCCACTGACCCCAATACTAAAGAAAAACAAATGTAACTATTTAACATAATCAAAAATAAATAAAACAGCAGGCATGGCTACCATAACGTCCATTTTTTTGTCTGCCCCAATAGTTTTAGGACAATTGAAATTTGAAATTTACATTCAGGCCTGAATAATAGCTGCAGAAGATCCCAATGTGTACCAACAGGAAAAGAACCTTCAGAACTCATTCTCCTCATTCTCAACTGGTACCAGTCCCTGTGGCTAAGGAACGAGACCTGCTCTTGAAGCTTCTATCTCTATGACAAATTAGCTATCTCTAGTGATTTCAACGGCATCTGGATGTTGACAATATGAATCTAATATATGGGTATGTTGCAAACAGTCCAGGTCAACTTTAAAGCAAAAGCATCCATGACCACGTAGATGCATTGTATAGAGATTTATAAAATACGCCTATACATTCACTCAAGGGTAGCCTGCAATTTGTCCACTACAATTTCCCTCCAGTTTTTGATTGTTTAAGTATGGCTAGATAAAAATTACCAAAGGTACGTCTGTAGGTACTCCAGCTTGAGAGGATTATTGGCTTAGCATCTGGGAAGGAGGCGTGCGACATGGTGGATCAGGAAGGTGCCTGTGATGGGAAAGGCTGCTGGTTAAAATCCCTGCCATTGGGCCCATGACCCCCCCGCACATCCCCAACTAGACTAGGAGCACTGGAACATTGGCAGACCCTGCACAGTGATCCCCCAAGCTTGTTGTGCCTGTGTATCATACAGAGTAAGGTAGGATAGGCAAAACGACTATTCTAATAGCTCTGGAGCTTCACACGAGACAACCAAAAATACTGTATGTGGATTTAGATCCTGTGCCTGTTTCATTGGCCTCATCGTTCGCTGCTATATATGTCCAGCCATTGCTATGCCACTGTTGAGTCATTTGTTCCCGGATTCAGGCTGAATGTTGCCGACGGGCCTCTGTGGGCCTTGTATTATTAGCTAGCATGTAAATGCTTTGGTTGGAGAATCATGCTGGTCAAGATGGGAGTTAGACATTTGGGGAATTTTAGTTTCATATAATAGAACAAGCGAACAGGCGAAACTTGTTTTCAAGCAAACAAACGCAATAGAAAAGGATAGGTCAATCCGCCAATGCTTGTACATTAAGTAAGCCCCACATCGATGCTTTACTTAGGTGCCCCTTCTAAACCTCCACTCATACGTTATCTTTCTCTCTCTATTATCGTTCCATATCCATATGTACTGGATTTTCAGAGAAATAGCTTAATACGTACAGCTCAAACAAAGCAGGGAAATGGAATTGTTTCAAGTGCTGTCAAACGTGTTCATGCTAAAGTGTGCCGGTCAGTTTAGTAATTAATGAGTTTTATTCTGCCTCTGTGCCCAAGGTGATGAAAAACACACACAAACCAAAGCTGATGCTCCACACCAAGGCCAGACAGACATAATTTATTCTGTCTTGCCCCCTTTCGTACCTCCGCTCCCCGGCAATTTGAAGAATTAGACACCACATCGTAAACCTGTCAAGGTGCCAGGGATCTTTATTTATCAGCAATTATATCAATTAAAACATCTCACCCTTGAACCCTGAGAGATCTGGCTTTCAGATTTTTTTTTTATTTTTCATGTTTCCCGCGTACTTACAGTTGTCACGGTGGTTTAACATCCCTGTTGGCTCCGTTAACAGCTCTGTGGCTAAAGTCGCACGTCACAAATTCCGTTTAATATTTCTTATCTGCCTTTCAGCATTAATAAATCGAGCTGAAGTAAATAATCCTGGCACAGCATATTAGTCACACGGTCATTCTGTGAGACATACTGTGAGCTTACAGACTCACAATCAGCACTCTGGGCTTTTATTTCCTACAGCCCAAGCGGACAGGGCAACCACCTGATGCACCTCAGACAGGCTCCAGCTCCTTAAATTTATGTCACAGATATACCACGTTTTTTTTATTTATTTTTTTTTTTTTTTTAAAAAAAAAAAGCTCTCCAATATTAGCATGGGAGGAGGAGGACGATTCAGCAGGAACTCACACGTTCAGCACCAGGTGCAGCGGCGTTCTTCGCGCTCTCACACGTAGGTCTGGTACCCTACTTACCATCAGGCCAAGTGCCTTTTCAGCCGTTCCAGAAAAACACAGTCTGCACGGGGCCTATTGATTGCCAATTTGCCTCCGTGCTCAGCAGCTCCTTACAGAGCATTCCAAAATGAATCAAGCCTACTTCACCTACCCATGTGCTCACGCTGCCTGTTTTCGGCCCGCGGGAATCCGTTTTGTTTTCGCGATGTCGATAAAAGGTCAGGTGGCGTCCAGCCTTCCTTTGACGTCTCGCGGCTGCCACCTGGGCAGCGTGTCATCGCGGAGCGGAGAGCCCCATAACATCGCTATAAAAGGCCGAGGTATTCAGAGCAGCTGACCCTCTTTTCCCATACATTCGACAGCTTGAATTTATCATGCGTTTACCCTCTTTTCAATTTTTTCCTTTGTCTTCTACAATAATAACAACAATAATAATATAGTGTCACTCTGGTACGGTAATGTCCCACCTCCTCACTGTGTAAGCATGTCATTCTCGCCTTGGGTGTCCAAAGACATGCAGTTATGCTAATTGGGGTCTCGAAATTGCACATAGTGTCTGATGGCATCTAAGTGCCCTGCGATTGACACATCTCACCCATGGGTGGATGGATGGATGGATGGATGGATGGATGGATGATTATATTCCTTTATACCGTATTACGTGAAGTGCTACTTTTCTTCCACTGGCTGTTAACCAAAATAATGCCAAGGTGTTTTACCTATTACCATATTTTCCATTGTTAGCTTTTAGCTTGAGCTGTAGGATAAATGCATGGATTTAACTGAAGGATTCCAGCAACGGAGGTAGTGAATTAATATATGGTTATAGGCAGAAATAAATAGAAATAATTACTACAGGTTTAATGGACATTTAACTTCGGTTATTTTTTGGAAAACAGTGAATTCGTAGCAAAGTCTGCAATCCTAAGAAAGGTTAAGAAAATGTTCCACATATCCACTTGCTTCTGAAAAGGTGAAAAATGCTTCAAGGAAGTGTTTCCATTAATCTTTAATACACAGGAACCGTAGTACGGAATGACAGATACGGCTCCTATCCTGCAGTTATGCCACTGATGGGTCTAAATGTTTAATTTAAAAAATATTGCTCCTCAGAATATGACACGCTTGTGTTTTAAGAAGCTTGTGATGAATTGTGGAAGTGATAAACAAATTCTATTGCGGCTCAATAGTGTTAGAGTTACTCTTTCCAGAAGCAATTTAAGAGACATTGCTGAAGAAAGGAAAAAAAACATAAATCATAGCAGATGAGCAGCAAGGATCATTTGACTATTCCGAGTGAGAACAGTTTACTGTTGCATTATTTTCCAGTGTAAAGGTGTTTTATTGGTAGGTTATTGCGGCATTAATTTTAAGCATATCTGGGCATAACTGTTATGTTTTAGAAAGGAAAAACACTCCATAGACAGCCCAGGAATAATATGCCCATTAAAATACTTTGCTACTCTTGAATAAATTAGATTTTCTGCCTTACTCTGGCCAACTTTTTCTTTTTTGAAAGCAAAAACAATATTAAACAGTGGAAACCGTGGCAGCAAAAACACTAACAGATATTTGTACATATAAACAAACTTTTAGAATAATTAGTGCCTTTTCACTGGATAACTGCTGCTTTGTCATCAAAGACTGTAAGGTGTGAGGGTGCAGGGAAGCATCATTTGTGAGGGTAAGTGATGGAAGGTAGTTACGCAAAGGCAGGAACCCTTTATCCAAGCCAAAATCTAAGTATAGTTACTCAATAAGCAGCAATCTGAATAGAAGCTTCACAAGACAACATATTCAAGGTACGTAATAACATACGCAATACAGCATAGCATGCAATTTTTTTCCCCACACATATCCAAAAATTTGAATATTTTTTTTAGTTTCAGGCAATTTGTATATTTTTATAGGAAAAAAATTCCAGGCAACAGGCTGTATATAAGTGATTGACATGTACTGCTCTCCTGCCACTCATTATGTAACCAATGCAAGAACACTACAGTCAATATAGATATTTATAGCACTCTACCATATGCCATTCATTTTTGCTAAGGGTTTAGATTTGCTTTAAAAGCAAGTGTCTGTGCTTTCAAAAAGACCACTGGTTTTGAAGGCAGCAGCTTTCTGTTATTCCAAGCACAAGGACCATTTAGGAACCAACCAAGGTCCTACTAACAGTGGAACTGTTCTCTTCATCTCTTTGCCCCGTGTGTCTTTCCTGACAAGACAGGAAGTGGGCATTAACGCTTTATTATTCTGTTTTGCATTGTATAAGCTTGTAGGAAAAGCTGTGTGACAAGCATTCAGATCATTCAATCTATTCAACCGGTACAAGGCCTGAATATGAGACTCTTTTCTTTCCAGTGAGGTAATGTTTTAATGTACCCGGGGTCTGTTTCACTGGTGAGATCTTCCTTTTACGTGGTGGAGCACTGCATGTTCCAGGAAGAAAAAAAGAAAGAAAGCATACTGCTCATACGCAAAGTTCATGGTAGTCTCCGTTCTGAGACTCTCACTAAGTTTACTCAAGGTGCATCGCTGTGCGACAGTGAAAGTAAACTCAGGATCCGAGCTTTTCAACCCTAATTCGGAACATAAATGCGTTTCATGCCTGGGAAAAACTGCAATACCTCTAAGTTCCGCCACCTTGTTAGAAGTGTTTTTCTCCTGGTTATTGGTGGAAGACATGCTGGCAGAGCATTAACCCGGCTGACCTGTATCCGCCTCAAAATAAACCACACGATAAAGAGCACTGCACTTGGACTGACGTGCACTTCTTCACATTAACCCTTGCGACCCATAGTGTGGATCCGGCAGATGACGCCAACACAACTGCTACGAATGTTCCTGACGTGTCGGATCAAACGAGGATGCAGTTAACGGAAACTCCAGTGGTCCATCAACACCTGAAATATAGCTGGGGCCCTGTGGACCCCGCAAAGGATATCCGTAATGTAGACTAATCCAGCCAACTCTCAAGGAGCCGTTAGACCCTTTGATGTCTTGATTAACTTTCCAAGTAGGCTGGCAGAGTAAATTACATGAATCACTCGCTGCATAAATTAAATATGGTTTTAATGCTTTTCTAAATAAAATCAAATTACGGCAAATTGGATTTAGTTGCAAAAATGATGCTTTTATTTATATTTTTCATCTTTCGTGCTTACATACCTCACGTTTAGTCACTCAAATATATAGTGACAAGCTTCCAAACAGTTAATTTGTGGGCCACAAAACAATCATGGCATGAATTATAAATCAGTATATGAGAAACATGTGTTTATGAAAAAGGGCAAAATACGATACTTACTATATAGAGACTAAATAGGTTTCTATTGATACGTCTATTAATAATGACATACCTCCAAATGGTGAAGTCTATAAAGTCTATACATTACTCAAGAGGTTTTCTAGTACCAGTTTCTAGTGTATCTAATACTTAAATGGAAAATAATAACTAATTAGCATGGTCTTTAGTTTCACTGTTTGCATGTTTGTGCGTGGGGGGGGGGGGTGTTCAAGCACATTTAGGACTCGACTGGCCTTCAACAAATCAGGATGAAAATTACAAAACCCTCACACACTCTAAGCATGTCTGGCACATGCACATTATAAAAATAAGGGAATGTTGCACACAGCAATGTCCATTTACATGTTTCCAAATTTGATATGAAAACATTTTTTTTGTGAAAATAGCTTCAATGCATTTACTGCTTTCCTGTTATTACTGTGAATCTGCAACTGATTCATCAAAGTACACTGTTATTTCAATTGTTCAAGCGTGTCTTCTTTACCCATCAAAATTTATTATATTGCAGGAAAAAAATGAAAGCCTTGTTAAAATCCTAACAAAGAGACAAATAAATATAAAATGGCTGCAGTTTCAATTCACTGGCAAAAACAAATTTCAGCAAATTAAAGTAAAAAAAAAAAAAGGATACATTTTTTTCCAGACATCATTACATATTTGTGGACTTTCATAAAGACAGAAAAATCCTTTTGCAGATATGTGTGTCCAAACACTGGGTATTCTTGGAACCTGATCAAACGTAAGTTAAAAATGAACAATGGTCTTGGAGTAGTTAGAGAAATATGAAATGAAGTACTTAAACACATATATGTTTAACGTTAAAGGGATTTGCTTATTCCCTGTTAGCTGTGCTCTGTAATTAAGCCTCTATAATTAGCCATTAACAAAAGTGGACTCAAATGAATGTTTGAATATCTCCTGAGTCCCAGGAAAACACTCCCGTTCCAGAAAGCCATGCGCTAGTAATTCAACGTAAATGTATTATGGCTAGGGCTGTCACTGTTGATTATAGTAATAATCAAGTAGTTAACCGATGAATTTGACGATTAATCAAATAATCATTTATAAAATATAGCCTATATAATAGAAATATATATTAAAAATACATTAAAATATATATATTAAAAATACAGCTCTGGAAAAATTTAAGAGGACACAGCAAAATTTTCACTCATTTCTCAAAACAATTTCTCCAGTCTGCCTCTTCCCTGCTTCTCATTGATGAAGGGCTTCTTCCTTGCTTTATGGGTCTTTAGTTCTGCTTCCAGTAGCCTATTATGGATTGTCCTAGCTGTGCACTTCACACCACTTAATGTTTCCCATTTGTTTTGAAGGTCACCTGAGGTCATCCTCCAATTTATGAAGCACTGTCAGATAACTTGACCGTCATTTCTGGCATTAGGAAGTTGCTTCTGCCCTCCACCTGGCTGATTTCCGGTCACTGCCAGTGTCTCCCACTTCACCTTGTTGTTGTGTACTGTTCTTTTAGAAACTTTAAGCCTGGAAGCAGCCTGCCTCTCAGTATAGCATTCTGTGAACAGAACCAGGATCAAACCAGGATTTTAAAATGCAGATTTTCTTTTAAATAGAGTGGTCTCTTAATTTCTTCCAGAGCTATACCTAGCTAACCCAGCTAATCCAGGATAAGCTCCGAACCCCCACAACCCTGAACAGGACAAGTGGTTTCAGAAAATGGATGGATGGGTCACTTGTTCAACGAATAAAAATAAATTAACAAAGCAACAGACTCATTGTTTCAGGTGATGATTTCAGAGTTAAATGTTAATTAAATTTTAAAGTAAATTTCTCTTTTACAATATAAACATTATTAATGTGGTCAACCATACACCTTGTATTCAATATGCACAAAAGTTAATTACACACTGTCATTCAATTGCAGAGGTATGATACACACACAAGAATGGTATCACTCAGAATCGCAATACATCGCACAACTAGAAAAATATTATTAGCATGAAAATCTGTCATTAAATCCGTAAATAAGTGGAAGAGGACCATGATAGGGGCTTCTGGCTGCAATATAAGACACCTGAAACAGACCAGAGTGGCTTCCTTGAAGGTGGGAAAGGACTTCCAGGTGCTTCTCACGTAGAACATCTTAACGAACAAAATGCACCATGATTTAAAAGCTACTTCTGATGCGAGCGATACAACGACGTCCGGTGCGGCTGATTGTGTGGCCATGAAGCAGAGTAGATATGTACTAATCCTCTTGTGACATATCACCTCATTTTCCACAGCCTCGGTTTCAACTACGCAACCACTGTGCCTCACGTCCTTCAAGTGATACTTTGTAAATTATTACGGTGCAAGTTCAGAGCAAATGTCAACGCAGGTAAAGCTGACAAAATTAAATTCAAACTGAGAAGGGGGGGAAAAAAAATGAAACCGAACAATTCTCTGCAAAACAAGAACATTCATCTTTTTCCTGCAATCAGTGTATATCTGGAGGCTGGAAGAGTTTAAGAGGAACGATGATCTCATTCCTGTGATTTATTTAACAATGATATGCACACATGCATTATATAGTTACATTTATGAATTTCAGACAAGCGGAGGACAGCGCCAGCAGGCACAGGACAACACGTCTACACCAGAGGCACTATCCCAAGAAGATGGTCTGTTCCCACTCAGACTATGATTAAAAGCAATTTTAAAGCATTTTCATTAGGTATTGCTGACGACTGAGAGCTTCCTGCAAGTTTAAACACCAGGGACATCTCCAGGCATGTTTTAAAATAAATGTACACTAATTAGTTTAGTTTATTTTCATAAAAATCAGACCCCTCTAGTGAAGACTCAGCCGTCCTTTTCAGAAATCTCTAGCGATGCTTCCATTCAATGCTACATTATTTGGGCAGGTGATAGTGCCTTTGGTGTAAGAGATTCATACGTTCCATAATTTCAATCCCTTGTATTCAAACTGCCATCAATCAACTCAATCAACAAAACCACATCTTTAGTTGATACACAGACACTAACACTCTCTCATTATAGCATTCTCTGAAACCTACAGGGCAGACTGCATGAGTCAGAGAAAGGATGTAAAACTGTTTACTCACTGTTACGAAGAAACTTCTCAACAGCCTTCAGGTTAATCCAAGTCGGCACCTGAAAAAAAGAAAGTAAACAAGAAATGTTTCAACACTGACATCAAACGACTTGTGGCTTTCATTAACCATTTTACCCAAAGAAATGCGAGACCCTTCATTAGAGCAAGAACAAGATTCTCAGCTCCACCAAGGGCCGTTTAAAGCAATTGCCCTTTCAGCCTGAATCCTGCCTTAAATTGTCCTCGTTAACCGCATCTGACTGAGATTGAAGTAACAAGTCCACAGTACTGCTGGGATACACAGGGGCAGGGGCGTGACCTTGCCAACTGGCTGCCGGACATACACTGGATGTATTCAAGTTGAACCTACGTCTGAATTGCCAACAAAAACCAGTGTGGATTCTCAGCTACAAGCTCTTGCAGTCGAATGTCTGCATCCTAAAACCTCAGAAAGGGTCAGACTTTTGCAAATTAAATTTAAGCACATCTCAGTGCGGAATGTCCTCCCTTGTGAAATCGGGGAATATGCACAGCAGAGGCAAATTGTGTTCCAACAACACAGCGAGTTATTGCTAAGGGATTCCGTCTCAGGCTAAGTTTTATGTAAAGGCCCTGAGTGCAGTGAACTGCTTATCTGTGTTTTGTATTACTGTTTTTCATTAACACATTGACATGTTTAGGGGTAGCTTTAAAGTCTCAGAGTATCCTCCCCTAAAACCAATCTGCACCAGGCATAAACGTGGATTGTCTGGTGCATAGCGGCTCCGTGAGTGATCTGGCCTGGAGAAATAGAAGTGTTCTTCAAAAACGTCTTAGCTACCAAGAATATCCTCCTCAATGACTCATCCATCTATCTCCCATAAAGCTTATCCAGTACAGCGTCACAGGGAGCCTGGAGCCTGTCCCAGAGAAGCACAGGGCACAAGGAAGGGGACTCCCTGGGTGGGATGCCAGTCCATCACAGGGCAAACACACACATATACTCACACCACTGGCAATTTAGAGATGTCAAGTTACCTAACTGCATGTGATTAGACTGCGAGAAAAACTGGAGCACCGGGCGAAAACCCATACAAAGAAGGGGGAAATGTAAACTTCACCTACATAGACAAGGGAATCAAACGTCATCCCCAATGATGTGAGACAACTGTGTTAACCACAGTGCTTAAGTCGAGTTACGCCTGATCAAGTCACGTCCGATCGAATTTACTTCCGAGCTCCATAGTAAATATTACACACTTGATCGAGAGAAGCCTGAAGGATGCTAGCGGGTGTATTTCTTAGTCTAAAAGGTGCAGGAGAATGGGCAACTGTATCTGCCCATATCTAACCTGGAATACAGTATGCATACAGTAATGTATATGCGATAGACAGCTACAGTATTGAGATACACCCAGACTGACTTCAGACTGACTTGCGTGCAGAAGCCCAGGTCCCAAATGAGAATGCAAGTCGATGCAGGGCAGTACACCCAGGGGCGGATTAAGGTGTAGAGAGGCCCCTAGGCTACAGTAGTCTGTGGGCCCCCCAACCCCGCCCCCCTATATTTTTTACTGGCCAATGGGGGCCCCCTTGCAGGCTGGCACATGTGGGGCCCCTAGGCTTAAGCCATACCTAGCCTGTGCGTTAATCCGCCCCTGAGTACACCAGATCATCAGGACATAGGAATCTCATACCTAAATACCTAAACACAGTTACATTGTGTGCAAAAAAACCTATTTTGATAAATACCAGAATTAAACCACATCTAGCAAAAATCAGTGTTGAGGTCACGTATAAAATGACGGTTACTATAACGGTTGTCTTTTTCTGTGTTCTTTTATGTGTCCAGTTTTCTATACAGCACTATATTAATACTACAGCAGTAATGAAACTAAACCTAACAGATATGGCCCAAGATAAATATTTTTACTTTCGAAAATACATTGGCTGGGAAAAAAAACAACCAAAAAACAAATTTTAGCCAACGGTTCCGTGTAAAACGAGATAAATATTGAACAACAAACAGAAAACGGGGACTAGCACGGATCGCCTGCAGACTGACGGACTTAACACCTAAGCGGAGCGTGGGCCTGCTAACTCCAGCGCTCTCTGTCTGAAAGAAAACCTACAGGCTTTGAAACGTACCGGGAGAAAAGACACGGAACAGATGTGCAGGTTTCTACCGAGGCGAAGGTGTCAGACTGAATGTCTGCCTGCTTTGCTTATACCCATTTCTGCTCGTAATCAACAGTATATGCAACTCTTTTTAAAACATTTTAAATCGTTCATTAATCATGGCATTTTAAAATGTGCATTCTCTGTGATTATGTAATTGGTTATAAAAACGCTATTCTGGAGTGGTGGTGAACTTCTATGCAATATCTTACAGGCGACCGATGAAGAAAAGTCATATAGAAGAACACGATTGAATAAGACTTCCTAGGCGACGCCGGTGCTGCTTACAGTACATAGTGCTGTCTTTGTGCATGTCTGTCACACTTCAGCATTCCCCAGCATTTTCCCTATTCTTCTCCCACGCGCTCCCGCGCTGCTCACCCCGAAGTGAACACGCACCGCGCGCAAGCCGCCGTGCCCCGAGCCGCTGCAGATACGGCGCGCGCTGGCGGCACGTCATTGGCCGCCCTGACCCAGGGCTTGCGGCGAGACCATTGCGATGCCCCTGAAAGTGCCCTGAAGACACTTCTGTAAGGTTAGCAAGCCGTGGGGAGCTGAAACTGGAGGAGAATGAACACAATGGCAGGCTCTTTGATGTATTTATCATGCCATATCGACATTCTATCATTTTAACCTTAAAGAGTACTTTGGAAAAATACCTCTTATACTGTAAAAGCTTGACTGACTGACTGACAGACAGACAGACAGACAGACAGACAGATAGACAGATAGACAGATAGATAGATAGATAGATAGATAGATAGATAGATAGATAGATAGATAGATAGATAGATAAAAGAAAAGAACCATTTGAGACATTAAGGATGCCTCACAGTTCATTGCCAGGGAGTACAATACAATTCTGCGGGGACGATTAAGGGATTATTTTGAGCTAATTATCACAATACAATTGCAGAAACCAGTCATCTATTAAACAATTCAGAGGCTCGAAGAAAGCAGTGGTGTAAAGGTCCTAAATATCATGCTTTAATTATCCTAAGCTCTTAGGCTGCAGAGCAAGGAATTTACTCTGAGATTTATGATATTGGCTTTGGGCTTTCCAACTTTTCCGTCCGTCGTAATATAAGAGCCTGCTTTCTAACAGTACAAATGTGGTTATTTCTTTATGTTGAAATTTACCATTCTTTAAAGAAAAAAACAGCCAGTCTACCTCAAGGATTTGTATAGATTATCCCCGCAGCCACCTTAATAATAATGTTTCTACTGCTGACACCACACGTGAGTCGTTCTCTGTTCTGTCAGATGTGCCGAAAATCACTAGGAAGTTTGTCAACCCTTTCACAAACCCCCGCCTGCCTCCACCGGCCGTGGACGCCCATACATCAGCATCGATCGGCTGCCATGCCCTTCACAAAGCGGTGGAAGGTGACGCGAGACCAACGTCCTCTAATTTACGAGGGACGCGCCGCATCATGACACACACACACGCGCGCGCACACGCGAGACACTTCCCCGCCTTGGTGGATGGGAGGGGTGCTCGCGGCCGTGACAGTAAAGCGGAGACGGAGTGATGCCCGGCAAATAAGCTGCCGCCCAGGACCCTTATCGGCGCGTATGCAGTTGCCATGGAAACAGAGTGCTAGAGATTGCGAGATTTTCATCAGATAAAGACGGGGAAAGGCGTGTGCATTTGCTCCCGCACATATCTTTCCGTGATTAGAAAGGGGCCTGATTGGAACAAAGCATCCATGCTGTTATCAGGTATGCCTTTCCTTGCTACATTCTGTTTTATGCCAAGCTAGCCTCCCTAAATGGCAAGATTTCCATAAATCAGATAAAAGGCTTTGAAATATGTTTTATTTCAATATATCAGTAAATCATTTCAGTATTCAATGAGTTTTTCTGTACATAAATCTACAATGCATTCTTTGAGTGATACAATATATAGAATTAGAGACAAATTTAGCAGTATATATCTTTACATATACAATTCAATTGATAGGAAGAAGTCTAAACTAAATAAGAAGTAAATGTCATATGTCAATTTATCCAGTATATGTCAATTTTTCCAGTTTTCTAAATTCACAACACATCTAACAAAATATTTAAAATATTATTATTGTTGCTGTTGGTAGTAGTACTGGGGGGTAAAGTAGTACATTAAATAATTGTTGTGCTACATTTAATAATGAATTATAGTTTAAAACTTTTGCTCTCTTGGGAAAGGGGAAGTACTCAGCTTCCGAGATTTTGCTGAGTCAGATCGACGCCGGGTGAGAGTCTCTTCTCGTTAGCACAATTCATCCCTAAAACTGGAAAATAATTTTGAGATTTAGCATGCACCTTCCCCCATTGGGTGAGCCTCGGGGTACTTAGAAAATTTAAGAACTCAGCCACAGATGGGACCTTTAGCTGGGCTGAGGCTTGGAACCCAATGAGAAATGTTCTGCTTTCTGGGAGCAATAGGGTGCAAGTGCAGCAGGGACTGTATGACTGAGCAGTCAGACTGTCGAGGGCCCCAAGGAGGGAGATCCACGTCATACGGGGACACTGGGGTGAGTGTAGGAAAGGAATCAAGAACCGCACACGGGAAGCGTATGAAACAGGTGGCCAGGCAGAGCCGGCCCAGTAAACAACAATGCGGGATGGCTGGGGACAGCCATGCACTGAGCAGAGACCAGGCAAAGGATCAAAATCAGGAAAGATTAATGCTTTGATAACCCTGGAAGATGACCAAGACTGAGCAAACTTTCTAGCCTTCGCTATATTTATGAGGTCAGAGAATGTCCCTGCTATGAAAACGTACTCTTGGCTGTGGTGACAGATACATCACACATGGACACTTCAATGGAACAGGCGAAAATGACAAAACAAAAGAAAAATGACAAGCCCAGGCATTTCAGCAAACTGAAGAAAGACAACAGATGCTGTTCAACAGAGGTGCTTGTTGAGACACATATAAATGAAAAGGCAGGAAAACATACATTCTCTGACATGGTAAGAATCTTCTCCTTTGTTTCTGCCAATCAATACAGCAAAGCCGGTGGAAAATGTAATCAAAATAATACCAGGGCCTAGAAGATTCCTATGATATGAATCCATAACATGTGATCATCCTATAAATTATTTACACCTATTATGAAAACTGCACTCGACTACCAGCCTGGAAGAGAAGCAAGTGTTTCAAGAAATTCGCATCACTTTTCATTGGCCCAGCTTGCAGACAGAATGGTTATATAACCTGGAGTGTACAAATAAAAGCAGACGAAACTGCAAACTGTTATTGTATAGGATGGAGGCGGAGGAAGGGTGATTTTTTTTTCCTGTAACCACTCAAGGTGGTATCCTTTCACATCAGCTTGTAGGTGATTCTTTTTGATACCTGTGACCCCCATACCTTCTCCAAGTAAAAGAGACAAACTGACTGAGACCGGAGACATCCAAGATAAATGGGTAAAATCCTGATTCTCACGTACAAGATACATTTACAGTCATAACCCTCGTGTTACAGTGGGTAAAGGCCTCGTCCCTCCAGGCACTACATGCCAAGCATGGCTGTGAAGCACCGTGTCAGAATTCTGGCAGCATGTGTGATTCAAAATCTGGCTATGCGCAGAAAGATCAAAGCATATACTGGCAAACCATCCGGGGGACCATCCTGAGAAGAACTGGGGGATGAGGGCGGGGCCCAATATATGAGACTGAAAGACTGCAGGGTCATAGCAGGACATGTGAAGTGCCAACTTGGAGCTGAGCAGTAAAAGAAGGAGTGGACGACTCTGCGGAGGAGGAGAAAACGTTATCCAGGCCTTAGAGTTGGGTAATTCAGGTCCAGAGAGTAAATGTCCAGACCAGATTTTTGTTTCAACCAACCAGTTGAGCATAGTAGAGTAGTCAACTGGTTGGTTAAAACAAAAACCTGGTCTGGACTTTTACTCTCTGGTCCTGAATTACACAACTCTGCCAAACCTCTCTGAAGAGCTTTGGAAGATATGGCACAGATGTAAACGTGTCATTTGTGTGTGTGTGTGTGTGTGTAGTATGAGCTGTTTACTCATATCTCAAACTGTTTGAATTTGAAATGTGTGTGACAATATTGTGTCACACTTCGAGCATGGTCTGGTGAGCTAAAATAATGGTGTTTTAATATCTGTGTGTCAGAACTGACCCAGAATATAAAATATATGACAGCTTTAGCCATTACAATAATAAAAATCACATACTTAGGCCGGCTACTGTGTTCCCGAGACCCACTGCTATATTGAAGTGTGTCTCAAAGCAGCAAGGGTTAGGGGGAAGTGGCCCGTTATACCCTCATGAAATAAGCCAGCATCGATGCAAGCTCACAAAACTCCACTACCACTTTCATGTCCCACAATGCTTTGCACACAGGAAAAGGGTAAAAAAATACTGAGCACAATGTATTGCCATATAAATGTAAGAAAACAATTGCATATTAAAAAAATATATTTCATATCAACTTTTTTGATTTTCTTAATTCATACAACTCATAATACTTCTTGAGGGAGCCATTTCATCATGTCACTACATAACGTATTTTGTTTCCTGTATCAAAGACTGAACAAGGCAGAGAGAGGGGGAGCCTGTCAAATCTTTCTTGTAAAATTTTCCTTCAGTTTCATTGCATAGGGCCTGTTATGAGGGTGACTCAGCTTGAGTGTAATTCATAACAAAGGCGAAGTGTCAAGGGTGTTGTTTGGGATTGGCCCTTAGCCTGACCGCTAACTGCGCTGGAGTACGTCATACATCTGACATCAATAATGCGACTAGCACACGTATGCACACATGTACGCCATACTGTACATGAACCAAACATTCAGAAGGAATGGATCGGGAAGGCTGTACAGATAGCATAATTTTCCCCCCACAAAACTGCGATGTAAAGTAATAGTGAGCAAGAAGTGTACATGGGAGAGGGGGATGAGTGTCGATATGATTCGTTATGTGGATTTTGTGAGGGTGCTGCACCGACGAATGACGAAAAATGAAAACACGCATGGTACAGTATAGATGCTGGTTTGATGATGTTAATGTGACCTGTTTGCTATATAATAAGGTTTTACTATATGATCTCTTACAGTACATCAATCACCAACTTGAACCCAGAGGTGGAGATTTCAGGTCCAGAGAGTACAAATCCAGATCAAGATTTTGTTTTAGCCAACCAGTTGAGTATAAAGAGTCATAGTCACAGAGTACTCAACTGTTTGGTTGAAACAAAATCTTGGTCTGGATTTGTACTCTCTGGACCTGAAATCTCCACCTCTGCCTGAACCTAGGGAGATCATATTTAACTAGCTGACATTTTAGTATTCTATATAGCATGATGCGTGCAATTCTGACATGGGGTATAATAGAGTTTCGGCAGTGGTTCAGACATTTAATCCCCGAGTCTGATTTGATGGTTAGCAATGTCTGTAACAGTGTAATTAGTAATATGCAAAATGTAATACCGAATAGCTTTCCAAAATGCGGTGGCTTGGTACTTTTTAAGCATTGGTATTACATGTAACAATAGTCTGCACAAACGCTGAAATATTTGGCAAAATGTGGGGCTGTCTTCTTATTGGTGCAGCACGAATAAATGATGGCTGCGTTGCATATGTGACAAACCTGTGTTGTGTCATCGTGCCCAGAACGACTCCAAATAAGCCACAAAATAAGGAAAATAATAATGAATTCCATTCTGCTGTGCAATTACGCTTTCCTTCCTATGTCGTCTTCAACACAAAAAGTCGCGCGGTGATGATAAAAGCATGCTCGGACTGGGATCATTAAGTAACATGTGAACTCAGTCCAGCGGGGGAGGGGGCAATCGTGCTCGGGCACAGTACAAGGCAGCCGGGCAAAGTGTGAGTATGCCCTATGGATAAGATCGATCCCTTATAATATAGGATCTTCCCACATTGGAAAATAAACTGTTGCGTCCCATATTATAATGGATGGGTGGCAAGCCTGCCTAAGGGACCCCACATATACTCCATACAAAATTATCTGAGATGAGAAGCTACCATGCTACCCACTGAGCTCCAATGCGGCACGCAAGATACACTCATTAATCAACATAATTCAAAGGTCAAATAGTTCATATCGATTTGAAATTTATTTCTGAACTCACTGCAACCCTGATCAGAATAAGCGGCATGGTAAACTCCAGTCATCTTATAACAGAAAACGCCGCCCTGAGTACATAATTAAACTAGTGCTCTCTTAATGTGTATACCTGGTATGACATGATACTGCTCAAAAAAAGAACATTTTGTTATACATAGTAAAGGAGAAGATTAGAAGGACGTTCTGTTACTCTCAAAAACAGAACTGAGGAGACCGTACCCAAAACTAAAATGATTAATTGGAACGATACATTTTAAAGCCCATAGCAGTTAATTAAAGAAACAATTGTGTGTCTCTAGACACTCTTAAAATAGACGGGTGAGGTGAAAAGTAGGTTTTTTTTCCCCTCTAGTTCGGAGAATATTTTGTCTTCTTTACTTACCTTCAGGCAGGAGTCTTATAAAGTAGCTTTACAAGAAAGCCTGTCGTAGTCTGTCATAGATGACACATCACTGGCAAATGAGGGACAGATCGTGTCTGCCTAGAAGAGATCCTGAGATTTGACATTTTGATTCGAGCAAACCAATGGAAAAAGACACTGGGTGCACTTCTGGGTCACATGACACATTCCAAAGTTGAAGCCCAGTTCTTAACTCTTTCTCGCAGAAGCGACCAAGAGAGACGGCACCTAATCAAAAAGGATTTCTGCCTTTATGCAGGGATGGCATTATGCTGCCAGACAGCTTAACCACTAAAGAAAGGAACAGGCGCAGAAACTGTATGCAAAACACATACATTTAGCTCCAAAACAGTCAGTTGTGTTGCAACTCTGAAAAACTACACTGTAGTCAGTATGCAGCTGTCAAAAAAAATAATCTTATTTTTTTCTAATTGTTGAGTTTCCTGTTCAAGGTGACTGTTAAATTCTTTTATCACACTCTGTCATTACATTTTGATTACCAGTTTTGTGTTCGTGACAGATTTGAATTTCCAGTTCTAGACAAATAACCTAAATCAATAATGTGGTTTTCCCACTGAAGATTTCCAGATAACAACTTTGTAAACGGCTGTCTGTGTGACAAAAGTACGGAGAGCTGTAACACAAAGCACTCTTTTGAAATGGGTAAGTGGAGGATTCCCCTGTTAGAAAACACACTAGAGGTTTTGTTTTTTTTTTAATTTTCTATGTAGGATAATTGTTTACTGCTCTTCGCAATAACAGTTACATTATAAATTAAATACGTAAGAAAAGGTGCAAGTTGTTAAGCCTAAATAATCCCATCATCATACACAAAAATTTAGTTTTAAGTTGCTTCTGTACTCCAGTGCTCTACTGAAATCAAGTACAGGGGAAACTGGTTATAGTGATCAACAGCTTATATGGTTCGAAAAGCTTAGGACAGCATCATTCCTGTACAAATATTGTTTAAACAATTCACTTATAGTAATCAATAGTCCGCTGACAGTGTTCATTTTGGGGTTTTTAAACCTGAAATCATATGGAAAAAAACACTATTTTTTTTTTTACTTTACTTTGATAAGCCTACTTTGCCTTGCGATAACCCATCTGATTCTGGCTAGCTACTGAAGGCTAATGCTACGTGCACAGAAAACATGATGGGAAAAAGAAAGTCATTTTCTCTCAATGACAAATATAGACTCATCAAAGCTTATGAAAAATGAACCAAGGAGATGATGTAGCAAAACCACAATAAGCTATATTAATATAATTTGTACAGTACTGTAATTGGAAAAGCGTTTGAAACAGCTGTACTGTATTTTGAAAGAGTAAAGAAAATTCTGCAAATAGCGACTTCATCCATTTTTTTTTTACCTTATATTCATGTAATAAATATGCAAATATCAATTAGATGGAAATCTGTCTGAGAGATAAAGAAAGAGAAAAAATGGTTATAATGATCATCCACTTATAGGCTTAGCGATCAATTTCCCCCAGACAGGTGTGATCACTATATGTGGTTTCCATTGTACTTTGAAATTTAAATATATGTCGCTATGTATACTGTATATTCCTTAGATAATGGCAAGCGTAAGTGAATTAAAAGTTCTGACTGAAGTAACTTCTCAAACTAAGTAAAACTGATTACATTTTAAATCGAAGCACAGTATTCATTCGTTGCATCTTTAAGGATTCGTATGTTAACGTGTAAATGTCAACGCGGATTTAAACCATTCACTTATCGGCAGATTATGCATAATACGAAGCCGTATCTTTTGTTTCTAAGTCATTAAAGACTCCGGTGACAAAGGCGGTGACTCAAAGCACAGTGTCTGATTTGAGAATTATTTTTCAAACTATCCTGGAGGGGCGAAAGAAAGAAGAAGCTATTCTCCGTCAAAATATAAGCTGGCAGTAATACTTTGGGAATTAGGAACACAGGCAGGATGGGGGCCTCGGGTGTCGAGGAGGCCGTGTCAGACTATGTGTGTGAATGTACCATGTGACATCTGCTCATTGGCATACATTTATGTTTTAATAAACCCATGGATTGTTTTAGAAAATGTAATTTAATCGAATGTGTTCTACTCATACAGTATATATATATAACTATTTTCACATTAATTATCCCCTTTTCAGAATATTAAACTAGAAAAGACACTGAGAAGCCACAGCACTGTCACCCCTACCCCCATTAAATCCCCACTCCTCCCAAACACCCCAACCTCTACAATTTCTACAATTACTGGATGGATCAGCTGGAAACGTGAAAGCCAATAAATATGCTTTACTCAAATACTCTACACGGTAATGGTGACACGTAACTATGAAACTACAGCTGTGTATTATTTGCACATCCCACATACAAAGCCAATTTGCATCTTTACCCAGCAATTGCGTGGCTAACTGTATTTCTTTGTATATGTAATAGCCTAAATGTTAGTGGAAAATTATGGAAAGTGAAAACATGTGTAAAACAATGTCAGAATTAGCTGGTAACTGGCACAGTTTACACGATCAACCTTATGCTTGGATTGCAGATGAGAATTTCATTGGTTCAGGATATCACGACTCATGCCAAGGTTATGAAAGTTGGATCTTCAATGGATGCGTCTTGAACGGACATGCAACAACTAATCTGTGAAACAGACTATTATGAGTGCCCCAAAACAAAATGTACCACGCTTGTTCAAAGACGTGTGGTGAGTCAGCCTTCCTTGATGAAATTAACGGCTCTGGAAGGTAAAAGAGGCAGGCAGGCAGGCAGGCAGATGATAGATAGATAGATAGATAGATAGATAGATAGATAGATAGATAGATAGATAGATAGATAGATAGATAGACTGTTTGATTGATTGATTGATTGATTGATTGATTGATTTTCTCAAGGTGTGTACACTGGAATCATTATATTAATAGTGCACATGCATATTCTGTACAAATTAAGTTATGAAACCAGTTTCTATTTTATATGCCCCTCAGATCCACAATTTCCAGTGTACTATATCTGTCATATTATTCAATGCTTCCCTCTTCTTTACAAAAAACAATTACTATAACGTAAGTACTTTAATTGTCTAAAGTTGCTATTTCTCTCTAATGAGGCTGTCACACAAATCCATTTATGGAATCTATTGATTTCAGTGGTGCAGCTCCCTGTGTTAGAATCTAGCACTGAAAGCTACCTTACTCATTTTCCCTATTATTATATATACTCTTGTAATGTGTAATTAAATATGTATTTATTTCATGTTAAACTTAAGGACTGGAGGCTGTTTTCCTAACTGGAAAATACAAAAATAAAATAACCCAATACTCCCCATAAATAGAAACATTTTGTAAAATAAGAAAGGACACATACTGAATTTTAAACCCCTTGAGAAGGTAAGGACTAAATTAATTTTCAGATGGTTTGCGGAACAAGCAATGCAAAATATTAAGTGCTTATGTAATAATGCTTCTATTATTCAAAACTTATCAACCTGGGGGAAAAACACAGAAAAGACAGCTGACAAACAAACTATTCAATGGCTTCCAATTATTGCGTAATAACGTTCATTTCAGCAGATTTTTTAATAAAATTATGAAAGACAGCAATCGTACAAGATCATATTCACCTAATATCTTGGTCGAATTTTACTGTACTACATAGGCGTATTTTGCAAATCTACACAGTACTGCTGCAAAAGTCAAAATGTTCTTTTTAAACAAACCATTTCAAACTGAAATTTTTATAAGAGACGGCCGCTGAACACTGAACACTATCCTGCAGAATTTTAAAGGGCTATTAGAGTTCAGTCCCTCATCTCACTTTACAGCTTGATGTCTTCATTTGAGGGGTAACGCAGCCAGATGGTCTAAGCAACAGTGCAGAGTTTCCCAGTGCTGTGGAAGGTCCTCCTTTTGGAACTCCCACTTTATCATGGCAGGGATCCATCACTGACCATATCATATTCATAATTAAATTCAATTAGAATCCCCATGACAACACAGGGCAAAATTATAGCATAACAGTCTGGGGCGCTAAGCTGGCAGATAAAACAGATTTTCCAATAACAGGAGTCACTCATTTGACCTGAGAGGGAAGAATATGGTTCAACTGTGTTCAGGCCCATACAATAAAGAACTCCTTATGGAACATTATTGTCAGGCTAAACAAATTACAATGGTCAAGAGAGATTACAATGAAGGTAGTTATGTGAATGAACTGTGTATAACCTTTTACCTTTTAGTCTGCTGCTAGGAAGAAAGTAGAGTCCTGAATCAACAACTACAATGGATAGTGCCTCTTTTTTTTGGCAACATCAGAAGGAATAAGCAATTACAATTAAAATGAATATATTTTCAGAGGCCTTATCCACCCTTTGTTCTGGAGGTTTGAAATAAATTCTATTATTGTTCTACAAAATCAGACAACCCCATGACTGCAGGAAAATTGTGACTCTGAATGATGCAGATATTTTCCTTTGCAGAAGGCAATACAGACGTGTAAATTCAATCGATAGAAGGTATTTGGCATAAATTAGATTAAGAAGCCCTCCTTCCCATCCTGAGTTACAAGGCTCACTATTGCTTTAAAGGAGGAGTGGGGCACAGTGGCAGCTTCCTATAAGATATTTTATCAAAATCCTTCTATATATGTTGAGCCAGTTTTCAAGGCTAAAGGAAGGAGCGATTCTAGGATTTTTTTTTTTTTTTTTTTTAAAGTAGGGGGCATAAAAGGGCCAATGAGATGTTTAGAATCGGTGAGTATCAGAGGAGGGGGGCGCTCTGGGGCTGATCAACTTTCAGCGGGGCCAGTGCCCCTGTGGCCCCACCCCTGTAGATGCCCCTGACCAAAGGTGAGTCAACAGCCTGTTTATTATACAATAATGGAGACACATTCATGGACACAGTGACCCATTACAGGATACAACTCCTAAAAAATTCCGGAATACATATTGCAAGATTTAAAGACACGACTTTCATTCTAAAGCTACATTTCCAGTTCACTATTCTAGCACATAGCCTGAATTTCAACAATGCTCATTTATGCTCAGGAATAGTTGATCATTCACGTTGTAGTCCACGTTCATTATCTATCAGGCTGTAAGCTCTCGGATTATATTATTAAAATCTTACATTCTCACAAAACAATGGACTGGGGAGATTCACAAAAGTCACCAGCAGCTGCTCATTACCAACCTGCTGGTATTTTAAACACATTCACAAACTATCTTGCCTGCAATAGTACCAATAGCTGCAACTAATATAAACGTTATGTCAATGTTAATGAAGTCATATTTGACGTGTTGCAATATCACTGGCTCCATTTAAAATGCATGATCGCCATAAAATAGAACTGTAGCTTAAACTGTCACTAGTCAGGATGGGGAGCAAAACCATTTGACTTGAATCCAGCTAGGGACCTTTTTCTTTGGGGGGGGGTAGGTCAGAACAAACGACCCTGTTCAGATTGTAGAGGAGGTGACCAATCAGATTGTAGAGGAGGTGACCAATCAGATTGTAGAGGAGATGAGTCCAAGCAACTAGAGGAGGAATGACCAACCAATCAAATATCTTGGCCCAGCCTCCTCTAGTTGCTTGGATGCACCTCCTCTACAATCTAATTGGTCATCTCTCTGAACCAATCATCTGTCATTCTGTCATCCGAACATTTTTTGTGCAAGTAAAACTCCCACAAGCTAAGAACAGGGATAATAAATATTTTAAGGAAAAAGAAAAAATGTGCCTATTCAGCAGAGAATGAGAAGAAAAGCAGCAGAGATGGTTTAGGGTTAGGGGATGTGGAACAGGCCTGTGGGGTATGAGGGTCCAGGCTGGATACACCCCTGCACATGAGGGACAGCCTGCCCACCTGACTGTCCCTCCCAAGGTGGTTGGATGACCCTCCCCCCCCCCCCAAAAGAAAAAAAAAATGTTACTAAAATGTATCTTTTAAGCAAGAAATTACTTAGCTGAAGAAGTCATAAAAAATGGGGGTGGGGGTGGGTGGGGGGGCAGTACAGATCTCCTAGCAGAAATAATGCAGAGTCACAGGCTCAGCATGAAAACATCTATAAGAGAGCAGCTGATGCCACAGTTCACATTATTATCGATGATGTGGAACAGCAGACATCCTACAGCAACATAAGAGCAGTAGCAAATGTAACCGCATTTCTGTACTTAGTCAAATCACCAACCCCTCAGCCACAATCTCGAAACCAATCTTTGTAACCAGCATAAATATGCAAAGCATCTATATCTTTTGCCAAGACTGTTACAACAAACCCAAAACCCAATTTTTGTCTCAAGTCGCCATTGGAGATGTGTGACACGGTTCACGCTAAATCAGCATTGCGTTCTCTTATCCTCATTGTACTTTAGGTTGGCACAAACACAGAAAAAGAGCGGCGACTGAACTTGGTCCTCTTCCAGAAGGCTACACTTCACGCACTTCTAGAAGGCTCTTTGAGATGTGAACATGCTGCCAGTGGCCTTCGGAATGGAAATCAAAACGAACAGCTCAACACCATGTTTGCTTGACGACTAATGTAAGAGTAGTGGTTTTACAATGACTTTAACTGCACATGGTAGCATCTGGCAATTGTAGTGTTGCATGCTCACCCTATGAATCTCCTTAACGATATGCAAACAGTCATATCAGGTAAAACAAAGGTTCCTCTTAGAATGTACTGCTAAACCCACGCTTACGTGAGCTCTGGTAGACTAATGCTAGCTTTTAGTGCTACGTAATTGGTCACAGTAATGTTTATGAATAATCCCCTGGAAAAAAAAAAAAAAAACTAATCTATTTTCATATTTGAAGTCTCTTTCTCAGTGATCCTCTCAATCTTAACTCCGCGCGACCACATTGAGCTCCCTCTGGTAAGGAAATTTAAATGACAGCATCCAACAGAAAGTACATTTGTTGGGTGATCTGTTTTGAACGTCTCTTTCAGCCGTTTGAATTGCTCAAAGCAAAAGTACAAAAAAAAAAAAAAAAAAAAAGAGAACTCAAAAATTAAACAAAGACTTGAAGAAAATGTAATAATGACAAAGAAGTGAACCTAATATGAAGGAAGGGAGACCTTTTAACATTGATTTTATTCTTGCGAGATCACTGAACATTGATTTTTTTTATTCTCATGTTCATAATTTTTTTTTACAACAAATTCAATAAAGGCGCAGACATTTTTAGGCTTGGAAGTGAATTCATGAAAGTCTGAAAAAGGAAGGAAAAAGAAAAACCAGCCATTACATAGTCAATCAATGTCATATACACTATAGTTTTACATAACATCCATAACAATGACTTTCGCGTTTACTCAGCTTAACGCGGCTGTAATCCCTGTCTGCACTGTCATGAATACAATGCAAGCCTGCGTGTGTTTATATATGTATGAAAACTCACACAGAACTTCCACAGCAGAAACTTGAAAGATCTTAACCGGAGCACCCATCCCAGAACATAAAGTCATCTGCAAGGATAAAAAGCAAGGAGAGGGGGTCGCGGGTGCGCTTGTGTCGCGCGTTTCGATTAATCGGCATGAAAACAAGAGCATTCCTATGAGATCTCGCAAAATACCGGGAGGGGAGTATGCAAATGTATGCGCGGCGCATTCATCAAGGTGACCTCCAAGTGCACCGTGCTGGAGCACGCTGTGTGCGATCCAAATAATCCAACAGCAGAAGAGGCAAAATATTTGTACTCCCTATTTTGTCAGAGTCCTGTCATTTATACAATTACTCCAGTCACCCAGTATCACTGCGTCAGTTTGCTGTGCATCTGCTGTGTTTTTACTCAGTTTTCGATATGTATGTGCGTGTATATATCTATCTGTTCTCTAACTGCTGATCCAGGACCAGGTCATGGGGACGTACATGAATACTGAACTTAAAACAAACTGTGAATTCAGCAAAATTACATTATATATGGCTTGTGTTATATATAAATACATATTAATAAAGTATTGCTTTACAGTCTGTAGTTTCACAGAACTTTTTTTTTCCCCCACGGATAACTTACTCTAAATATAAAAAGTGCAAATGCATATATTTCCTGTTTTATATGTAGAGAGAGGTAAGGAGCACACACTGATTACAGCGCATTGCCACACCGGCCACACGACAAACCACCTCAGGGATGTGAACCTGAGTGCAGCCGGTGATACCTCAGCCCCCGCACTGGTCCGAATGCACCAGTGTGAGTTTTTTTCCCAGTGGCTGGAGTGCCAATCCGGCCACCAACTCCCAAAATTCCCTGTTACTTGGAGGACCTCCTTACCGAGCTGGACATAGATTAACGTCATACCCAGGACGAAGCAATTACAGGTCAAGGGCCTTGCTCAAGGGCCCATCGGAGAAGGATCACTCGTGACATTCACAGGATTCAAACCAGCAACCTTCCGATTAGTGGGACAGATCCCTAGTCTCCAATCCACCACATATGCATATATATTGCAAAAAACTGCCAAAACTGCAGGCAAAAAGAGCCATACTGTACAACCTCATCCTAAGGGTGAAATGTTAATGCATTTTCTGTTCATTTTGCAAGCAATTTTCATCAGACTTTGTTAAGCTGGTAAATGATTGAACTATTCTGAGGAGAAAAAGCATATTTTTCAATATCCACAGATCGATTAATCAGAGGGATAATATGGGGATTAATAATAAAGGGGAAAATGGAGGAGAAAGATTAGCCGTCCATTTACCATAATTATTTCTTATAGTTGATGGAATGAAGGGATGTCCAGGGGTGTCTATATCTTATTTGATCGATTCTTTCCTGCGTAGTTCCCTCAACAGTTGCCAAGGTATCCAGTATACACATCACCTCACCTGCATTATTTGCTCATACAGTACACACATAAAATTATTTTTGCCACCATGCCCCGGTACCATAATTCCACCCAAACCCCCCCCCCCCCCCCGCCCCATTTCCCTTCTCCCAATTTGGCTGATAATTTCATGCCTGTCACATAGGAGCCCGTCTGATTGCTCAATAACGGACAACAAACTGTTGATCACAAAGAAGGAGGGAAAAAAAACTTTGACGACCGCGGCGAGCTGAACATAGCAGACCCCTGCGACTGCAGTAAACTAAATCAAAGATAATGATATTATACCAGATTGGATGGGAAGTCATCATGGCATGTTTAGTGTAAAATCCCTAACTGCTGGTCTACATCAGTGCCTTAGCATCTGGCATCTACTCCATCACTGTGCCAAGACGCAGAGAAACCCGGGGCTCATTTGTATAGCACTGTGATGGCTGAATAAACATTCACACAGACAGAGGGAATATTAAACCCAGGCCGGGATCCAAGATTCTGCTCTATATTGTGCGTTTCCTGTTTAATTAGGGCATTGTTTGCGCCACTGCTGAAGGTGTAATGCTGCCAGTTGTCACCAGATGTACGTGTCTTTCCCTCTGAAAACAGTTTAGCTGAGCGCGCTTAACGCTTACCGACAGCCCCGTCCATTTATTTTGGCCTGTCCAGCAGCAGGCTTCGGTGTAGCCAACCCCTGACAGCACCCTGATCCCAGTTATAACGAGGCCTCCCAAGCAATTCCCAGCTGTGCCAGAATCAGCCGGGGGACATGCTCCCTCTGGCATGACTTTCAGCGAGTCAACAGGTCTGGATGCGGCGAGCCATGTCTGGGACGGATCCGGAGACAGGGCTCAGGGGACGTGCTTTACCGGGCCCTGGACAGCATCTCGATGGGCTGCCCTCAGCCTGAAGAAGCAGATGCTGCTTTCTGGACTGCCTGGCCCATCTCAGCAAACAGTGACACATGTTGGACTCTGGAGGGCAAACTTCCCCGACCGGGCAAAATACCTTCAAAATATCTCAGAAAGCATTCCAGACAAAAAAAAAAAAGCGAATGTCATTCATTGGAGTTCCAAATGTATATATAACCCTCAAGAATCACAGCATATATACAAACACACACATTTTTATATACATATAATTTACACACACACACACACACACACACACACACACAAAACAGACAATGTAATATAAAAAATATAATATATACACTATTACTGAATGTGTCAAGACTGTATTTAAGCCTTTTGTTAATATTTAATCTAACAGGTAGTACAGGTGGCCTTTCCTTAAAGAGCAAGGTATCAGGCAGTTCCTAAATGGGGTTCAGGCCATTGTAGGGTTTTAAGTGAGAATGTTATATTATGGTGAACATTTACAATAATGAACCAAATACGCTGTGCTATATCGTTGGGGTCCCCATTAAATCACATCACCTGTGCCTTACTACTGATTGTAAAAAGTCGGCAATGCAAATGTAATCGTTTTCATGGTGTTTTCCGCGTGCTGAAGTTTAACCGATCTGCCCAGCTCCAGTTTAATGTTAAATAAAGCTCAGCAGTCCTTCTGTCCGACAATAATCATGTGATCAGCATTTGACGCTTCACGGTGAAGCCACAAAACGTCACTGGTACTCTTTGCCGCGCCGCTCCGGGGATCCGCAGGGAAACGCAAACGCATGTTTGTGATGCAGGAAGAGTTGCATGCAGACTCCCTCTCGACACCAACGGGGTCGGCGACCGCTCGGCCACGACCGGCTGGCGACGTTCACCGCACGTGTCCCTCCTCTGCCAGCCCTGTCACCGATCCGCCCCCCCCCCCCCCGGTTAGTGCTCTCACCATACAGTGCAGACTGAGACGACAGATGAAAAGATATGGGGAAGGAATACTGATCGGATTAAATGTGAGAGCTACGGGATTATGGAAGAAGGCAGACAAAGGTACTGCTGCTGGGAAGGATATAACGCTGCTCATACACGCAGTCGGCAGCCTAATTACAACATGGGCAGTGCTAAACATGCCTTCGCGCACAAGGCTGCTCATACCTCACTTTATGAGCACTATAATGTGATAATTGGGTTTAATGGAGATGCTGCATAAGGCACACAGTCCTGTTGTTGAAGCCTAGTGGTGAAAAACAATGAAAAGTACCGAACACTGGAAAATAACCATGAATCGTCTGAAGCCATGAAAACCTCGTCTCACTTAAAACGTTTTGTTTCGTACACCCTATGTCTGTTGTTTATTTTGGCGACGTCTGCCTGTATATCAGAGGCTTGGTATTGTTGAAAACATATAAACATAATGGGAGTGTAAATAATAACAAACAGGTGGTTGTGCCGGCTGAGAACATGGACAGATTCCTAGTGCCAGGTTATAGACAACAAAAAGCGAATAGCTGATGCTGTCAGGCTCTCAGCGGCGTCCTGATTGGCGGACGGCGGTGCAGGAAGCAGCTGGGAGGCGTGTCCCCACAAGAAAGCCTGGCACCTTCAACAGAGACCTCCGTCTCTAGTTCCACAAGACCTCCAAGGCAAGTTAATCTGTCTATCGAGCCTTAATCTACATGGAGAACTCAACAGGTTGAAAGCGCAGCAACAAGATAGTGGCTTTGTTCGCCACTGAGAAACATACATCTGATATCTCGAGTGCTAGGCTGAATCATGGCATCCCAAGCTGATAGGAAGAAGATCAAGGAGACCTCACACACGGATCCAAAGGAGCCAGAGTGGGAATAAAGACCATTTTCAGTGGCTCTCTGTGCATGTTTTTCCATTGAATCTGATAGCATAGTTTGACACTACATGTCTGAAGATCTGACTGATGACGTGGACATCTACTGTACAGACAGTGCCGCTTCTTGTATGCACAAGCTAACATGCTGATACGCATGTTTGGGATGCGTTCCGTTTCTGTGAAAACATGCACCTTTTAAAGCATATTGTACCCCTATGTACACTGTCCTTCTACGGAAACGCTACAAACGGAGTAGCATGCGGAAACTCACTGTGGCACACGATGATGGAATGAGGTTGATGCTGAAAATGCCAAGACGGCACAGTGTGAGTTTATTGTTCGTTCGTGTCGGTGAGCCCACAAGTCATGCTGTATTACAGAACCTCATGTACAGCTGTATGTGTGGGCTAATGGACTCTAAGAACAGCATAATCTTGTCTTTGACAAACTCCACACTGAGTTCCGTGAGGTTTTATTCTGCTTTGAGGAACTATTGGTATTTTAGCCTTTATTGTAAGCCTGTAATAATTATGCGTTATCCTTGCTATGGACCTACTTTTGTGTCTTCATTAAAGTGACCTAACTAACTAACTAACTAACTAACTAACAAACATAATCACTTCATCACTTCTAATTACAAAGGCAGTTGCAATGTAATAAGCCCACTCTGAAACACACTTTGCATTCAACTCCTGTTGTTTAAAAGTGCTCTATAGATAGATACATATAAAATTGCTCACTCTCTCTTCTGTCCTTGTAGTACAGGAGAGCAACCTTATCCTGCCGTCACAAAAGAGCGTAAGTTAAAGAACACACATTAGTGAAATTATCTCTTGCGGCATGATAATAGGATTTTACCCAGTGCTGTAACATTCCTCACCTCTGCCCAACATAGCGTCTTACTTAAAAACTCTGCATAAAACCCTCTCCTGGGCTGAAAAGAATAATGGACACTAGCAGAATGAAATATTCACCACCCTGTAACATTCTTTCCTTCTACACCAGACCTAGTCATTCGCTTAATGTGTCTCCAGATTATCTGTATGGCGAGTCCCTGGCCCAGCGGTGCCCCTGATGGGGATTAGAACAAAAAACGAGCAGATATACGGCACTCCACAGTCTTTTGCCAGTCTGCTCTCCACATGTTCTGTTCCAAAACAAAAATGATCTATGTAAGCTTTGGGAGTCATGGGAGAGAGGTTGCTCAAACATAGTTCAGTGGGTATACTGATCCGAACACACAGTACTGTACTGTACATATTGACAGTGAAGTCTGTTCCTTCTTAAAGACACGGCACTGTTTTTTTTCTAGTATGGATCCTCCATTTCAGTACGGTAAAATAAATTTGGGTTTATTCTACTTGAGCTGCAAAGGCTTCGAATTTGTCATCTGTGTTGTTAACAAGCTTTTATGTTGATATGCTTCTTGGGGGGGGGGGGGGGGGGGGGGGGAA
>JAODLC010000002.1:536647-560903 GCA_026781145.1 Hippopotamyrus pictus
GGGTGGAATCTTTGGGAGGGGAAAGCCATCTATGGTGTATCTGATATCTATGACTCTAGCCATCCACACAGTTCTTTTCACTTTTCTCCCACTCTGTATTTTTATATACATATTCTGCTCTGTTGCCACCAAAAGACAGTTTTTTGTTTGCTGTACTTAATGTTAGCTACCTCACTTCTACCCAACTTTCTCAAAGGATATGGTTTCCTCCAAATAAATACCAACCAGAGATTCTTTCACAATAAAATTCCTATATAAGATAAACAAACAAACAAACAAATAATGATGTTTCAGGTCTTGCCTTTTAACAATGTAGCATTTTTCGCCCCATGGATCAGTGCACTGTCAGAGTTTGCCCATGCTTTAATGGATGGCTCCCTAATTAGGATAACTGGCATGCATTTCACTGGCCACTCCACTGCGTTATTCTAATTACGTTTGTTTCTGGTTTGGATTAGTTTGTCAGGTAAGAGACTTTTATTATGCTTAGAAAACAACTTGTAAAAAAGTGTCCCTAGCAGGTCTCGGTAGCCAGGATTTTTAATATACCGACGTGTTTAATATACCCTCCCTATGTGTGCCTCGTAAGGGATCGTAGTTATTGGACTTGCAGGAAATATACTGAGAACTTGACCTCAGCATCCTCAATTGTAGGTACAGGCATTATCTCAACAGAGGTGGAAAGTTCAGGTCCAGAAAGTACAAATCCAGACCACGGTTTTGTTTCAACCAACCACCTGAGTACTCTGTGACTGTCACTCTAAGCTCAACTGGTTGGTTGAAACAAAACTGTGGTTTGGATTTGTACTTTCTGGACCTGACTTTTCCACCTCTGGATCTCAATGCTTGCTTTAGAGAACACTTTCTGGTTTCCCTGGGACCCCAGGCAGGGTTAGGGTTAGGCTTAGGCTTAGGATTAGATTTACAGTTGGGGATAGGGTTAAGCCGGGTTTACCCCAACCGGGTGCCAGATGTTGCTTCCAACTCGCTCCAGTCCCTCTGTGACACTGAACAATATTTCACTGCATATTTTACAATTAAACAAAATCAGAAAAAAAATCTGTAATGATTTAATTTACTGTTAATTAATTTTAATTTATTAAAGTTTTACTTTATTATTTACCTGTTCATTTTTAATTTTTGAGTCTCTAGTGAACTGTAACTTTTGGGGTAGTTTTTATTGCCATGAAGTGTAAGTTTAATATACCAAATTTTGATTATAGTCTGCAAAAATGAGACAAGGGACAGCACAGAAACTCAGATGTTTGTTTTTAATTTACTTACCTCATTTGCTCATTTAAAAACTCATCAATTTATTCCATTATTTGTCTGAGTCTTAAATTCCCATTTAGGAAATCGCCCACTGTGGCCAATTTTATAATACAGTAAATGGTTGTCTGGCAACCCATGTAGACACAGATTTCTGGACGCCCACGTACAGGCAGTGATTTTGTAGGCAGACCTGCCATCAAAGAGAAACGGCAAACAGGCTTCACTTTACGGGAGGGGAAATGCAGCCTGTCACAGACGCAATAATTCCAAAGAAACTCCGTAATGAGCAAAATTCACGAGGGACATTTTAAGCATATTTATGTCAGAAATTACAGCTGTTTTAGTAGGAAAATTAATTTAATAGGATGGGAAAAGCACATACCTAATTCTGGTATAAACCCAGCCTTCAAGCTGTGACCTTTTTGAAAATGCAGCTCCAGGGTTTATAAAGCAAGGTTTTGAATCAATTAACTCCATCAAAGGGCACCTTACTGTATCAGTCTGAGATTGCCACAGTTCATGCTTTATGCGGTCTGTACGATTTCCTCCGAGGCACTACAAAAGCATAAATTCAGAAAAGCTCCTCATTCCGCCGCAGACGTATCACATCCCCCGTCGGTTCCATTGTCTCGTACCTTCACTCCTTTGACTACATCCTATCAACTGATGAGCAAAAAAAAAAACCTTTGAGCTGAAAAAAAAAGGCAGGGGGGGGGGTGGTGGTGAATGTAAGTTACGCCCACGAGAAAAATGATGAAAACAAACATTACATAAACAGTGTGTTCTTTTTTTCTTTTTTTTTTCAACCGGGTCACACTGGCAGTTTATACAGATATTTTCCCTTTTAATATAAACACTGTCTTTTCCAATTCCAGATCCAGACAAATATTTGCCGGAACCGCGTGTATTTTCATAGCGCCTTAGCCTCACGAAGCCTGGCAGCCCATGGCATTCAGAGAGACGTGCCGCCACATTTACTATTCACACAGCGCGGGTGGTGGGGGGGGGGGTGGGGTGGCAGGTAGGCTTATAGGTCTGAGGTCCCTTAATAAAACGATCACCTTCCCCTTCTCCTTAAACAGGCTCCCGTAGTGCCGTCGCTTTAATCTAGATTCACTTTGTAATGCTCTCTTCTCGAGCGAAAACTAATTTTCTGGTTTGTCAGATGGGGAGGCGAGGTCACTCCAGCTGTGCCGAGGATTCAGAGGAACTAGGCAGGGCTTGTTTTGTCTCAGAAGATTAGGGGAAGGACCCAGCCATGAGCAGCACACCAGCGATCTGCACACGTGACTCAGCTCCAACTCATTAAAGTGTTTGGTGCCACATGGAATTCAATATCTATTCTTTTCTTCTATCGCTTTTTCCCTCTGTTTGTCGACTTGACCCTGCGCATGATTAGCCCGTACGTAATAATCATTTGAAGACTCAATGAGGACAATTATGAACAAGGGGATAGTTAAGGCCACACAAGGTATAAGGGCCCCTTGGTGAAACTCACTTTGTTTACTTCCACAAAGCACGAAGAGCATGCTGAAATGAACTGTCCTAACCATGATTCCAGATTTTCCGGCCACCTGTTGCCAAATCCACTGGACAGTGCCCAGGCAACTGTCAGGAGGTGCGACTGCTTACTGTGTCGGGGGCTCTGATGTCATGAATGCAGGCCACAGAGATAGAAGCTGAAATATGAAAGAAAAAAAAAAAAAACTAGAGGAGCAAGGAAGAGGAACTGGGGAATGGGGAACAGGCCACGGGGGATAGGGATAGAAATTGAAATACAAAATAACTAGATGAGCTTTGAGCAGGAACCAGGACATGCGGACCAGACCATGCAGTTCAGAGATAGAAACTGAAACACACATACAAAAAAAAACACTACAGTAACTAGAAACATGAAGAAGGACATGAGGATCAGGCCACAGGGGAAAGGGAAAGAAATACAAAAAGAAATCTAGACAAGCTTGGCACACCAACCAGGACACGAGGACCAGGCCACCAGGTTCAGGGAGAGAAATTGAAATACAAAAAAAACCTTGAGCAACTACAAACACCAACCAGGACACGGGGACTGGGCCACTGGGTCCAGGGGTAGAAAATGAAATGCAAAAAAATCCAGAGAAGCTAGGAACACCAACCAGGACATGGGGACCAGGCCACAGAGGACATGTATAGACAATTTAATGCAATACAAGATAAGAAGACTAACCAGGATGCAAGAAGACTAACCAGGGAACGGAAACTGTAATGCAGAAAGAAAACTAGAAGAATTAGAAACACAAAAAAAAAAACAAGCAAACAAAGAAAAACATTTCTTAGAAGAGCTAGGAACTGGAACCAGGACAGGGCAGGGGGGCTGGGATGGGATAGAACCTGAAATAAGAGAAATAATAAAAATGCAAACCCAGAAATAAGTAGCAGCAATAGATCTGCAAACCCAGCAAAGGAGAGCCAGAAAAACAGGGACAAACGTGTAGCAGATAAAAAAAGAGCGACATACCTGGTCCCCAAGCAAAACTCACTGGTCCGTCTAGAGAGAAGTGGAAGCCTGAAATTCCAGTTCATTGCAAGGTCACATGAACCTTACTCTCTGTTCCATGACCGACAAAACAACTAAACAATAATTAGTATATCTTTCAGTAAATGCTTCACTAAGGACATCAAATGCAAATGATTGTTACTTAGTTGAACCTTCATAAGGGCCTGCTTGTTATATGCTGTATGATGTAACATGTGGCTAATCTCAAACGGCTGAACACAGTGCTAAAGCGTCAGGGTCATATTACAGAGCGCTAGAGCACGAGACGACTGAGGTACGCGGTCATTTGGCGTCAAGGGACTCAGTGAGACAAGCGATCGGCGTAACACAATATTGTCATTGTCCATGGAATATATTTACTTATGCTGACATCTCGGATTTTCTTTTTTTTTTTTTTTTGCTGAAGTGTTCAAATCGGGGCAGTTGCGGTGTGGCAAGTATCATCAGTGGGCCAATTTCGATGGAGGTTTCCAGGTGCTTATGCCCACGAGGCAGCTGGCCTCCATGTGTGGTTTCAAGTAAGGGGATGGAAGATGTGTCACAAGGGGAGGGAAAGTGTTGCGAAGCGAAAAATCCAATACTAAACCAAAGCAGTAAGAAGTTAAGTACAAGTGAGGCATTCCAGTACCGAATCAGACTTCTCCCGAAAAACAAAAATTAGGCTAAACATCACAACAATCGCAAATGCGTCTTCTGAAGTTTTACCACCGAATTTCCCTCGGAAGAAAAGTACGTTTGCACCTCTGAGTGGCAGGCTGGCTAGATGAAACTGAAACATAATCTGTTTGTGGTGTGCCCGAGTGGGGCTGACTTGAAAAGAGGATTATTCTCCTGTCTACTGCATTGAAACTCTCCCACTGCTGACTCTAAATCGGACTATTAAAACACAGAGATGTGAATTACTGCATCTGAGCATGACCCTCATTTCCATATGGAAAATAACTTGTCTGCTTCAATGCAACATTTATCCACTGGGAAAAAAAAAAATATTAAGTCTTCTTAAATAGATGGATTATTTTGAAAGCAGAACTGTAATGAAGGAACAGCATGTTACAATTACGCTTTCTTAAATTTCTATTTCCTTTTCCCGCTGTTGTTGATTTTTATTTTTCCACAAACAACACATCTCCACAGCATGCCCTTATTGTTGATTAATTTTTTTTGTTTATGGCGTCATTCATTAATGTATTTATTTATTTACTTGTTTCACCTGTGGCTAACATTCAAGACATGGCCTCACTGGCAGTGGATGGGAAATGCAAGCGAGCTACAATAGCTGAACGCCAAAATCGCGGAGAGGTGATATAACCGAAATGTCAGGCCGGTCTATGAACACAATGAAGAGCTTAAAATACTATTTCAGGTGACATTTATGAGGAGTGTAAAAACTCTACACTGGATTGACTGCTGAGAAGAAACCAGCTTTTCTAAAACCAGCAATCCTAAACTGCACCCTTAGCTTCAAATCCGCGCTTACAGTAACGCTTAGAAGACTGGAGCTGTTAGCTAGGATTTTTTTTTTGGTCATTTAGAGTCAACATGACCTTAAGCGCCAGGAAAGTCTATTCAGTCAGAAATTGCCATACATAAAAGATCCTTCTTTAACCTCCATAATGGCATCTTGTTACCCGTGTACAATATAATAATATAATAAACAATGAATTTTCAGCCCACATCGTGAGTATGGAAATAAAGAAAAAAAGAATGTTACAGAAAACAATAATTAACTAATACATTAATAAATAAACAAACAAACAAACAAACAAACAAACAAGAGTGGGGTGGAAAAACATTTATGTTTAAAAATTGTTTCATCCAAAGCATGGTTTCATCTTTTATTTCAGGTATTTTATTACAGAAGAAACTTGAGTTGTTTACCCACATATTACTTTATCTAGACATTTCCAGTACCTGCTTATCCAACCAAGGTTATGGCAAAACCCACTCATCATTAATGTTATATTTTAAAAGATGCCCAGCGATACTATATTTCATTAAGCACACCACACACCACATTGGTGCCATTTTAAAATATGTATAAACAGGATTCAAGAAAAAACAGCCTGATTTATATTCTCCAGGAAAAACAGGGAATTGAACTCAACAACTATTTTTATTATTTTTAAACTTTTTCTTTTTCCTGTTACAATTATTATAATAAGTATTCACCCCTTTGGACTTTTTCACAGGTTACCACAATATGGAATCAGAAAGGAATTCTTCTCTCAGGAAAAAAATTGAAAAAAAGTTCTGTGTAACTGTTCGCTCCTTCATACATGTCTTCACATAGTATTGAGAGACAGGAAGAGGATCAAATCCAAGAGTTTCTTTCCTTCCCAGCCTCGCCCCACATTCTCTTCTGTTTACAGCCCTGACATAAACCACCCGTCATTTATTTGTTTACACTTCAGCACTTTCCTTTGTTACTAAGGAGTCTCTACGATGTGAAAACAGCACCTTATTTTAATACCAACACTCCCTCGTTACTTTCCTGAGGTTCCGAGGATATGAGTTTCCAGGTTTTCCACATGAACAAAAATACACCTTTTTTTTTTTCCTTGAAAGGTTCGAGATTTGCCAGACTGCATGCGGGCCGGCGCGTCCAGCACCTGAATGAATGCCATTTTTGGTGAAAGGGGATCCTCTTGAGTTCCAGGATGCGTTTGAGAAGCCGGCCTGTTAAAGGTCCCGATATCCTTGGGATTCGTGCAACGGTGATGCGCCGCAGATTAAATTAGCGGAACCTACATCAAAGTGAAAAATGTGGCATCGACCCCAGGTCTCTCTCAGGCACGTTAATAGGGCTGCACACTTCCAAAGTGGATGTAAAGTCAATTTAGGAAGTGTCTGAAGATCTTTAAATTACATTCACACACATTATAACTAATTATGTACTTCTGCTCCATTATCCGTTTCTGTCGCTTTCTCTTTTTTCTCCCTCTCTTGAATGTTAGAAAAAGTGGAGCTGTATGCTTCCACTGATAAAGCAGTTAGCAATACATCATTCCCACTTTGCATTAATGTAGGGCAAAATCTACATTAAAACACATTAGGGTCCAGGATTTGTTCTTTTCTGAAAGCTTTTCAATCCTTTACCTGGTATTAAATGAGCTGAAATGTAGAAAAAACAAGCATTTTGTCCCATTTATTCATGTATTACTACATTTATAAATCATTTTTCACAGACCATTACAACACCGAGAACAGTCACGTCCTGTATTTAATTCTTGGCAGAAGTATATTTGCCTGAAGTCTGACGTCGAAACAAAGTGCATCCATATGTCTAAATGTATAGCGCAGAATAAGAAAAAAGACCAAAATGTAATATTACTGTAATCCATTACTTAAAGGTTATATACACTATTTGCGGAGGGTCATGGGTGCAAATTACATATAATGGCTCTCTGGTTTGCTTTATAATCTGATGACTGATTTTTAATTCTAAATAAATGGTTTTCAAAATTTTCAGGAAAAAAAATTCTATATTAAGCTGAAAACATACGAAAATACCTGAAGGTCAGATGTTGCATAAAGTATGCAAAAACATCAACACAAAGGCTTTTGCTGCTTTGTGGCAGCATAGACGTCTGGAACAAGGTCTCAGAAGCACTTTGAAGGCTGCTAAATTAGTGCAGGTTCATAAGACTTTGTTGATGGATACTTTTCCTGCAGCACCACCATTTCTGATTAAAGTCTGAGCACCACATCTTATATGTATTGAATGTCGGCTGTTGAGAGTGAGGCCTGCTCCCTGGGGTTGAGGTGTTGGGTGCACGTGTTTCTTTGACGGGTTCGATTTTGCTGCGTTTCTTTCCAGTTGAAAGGCAGCTTTGAGTCGGCCGCTGTTTGGGTCCTGTGCAGTTTCACACTCCATTTTGTCAATAGGATGGTCACCGAATACTGTGTAACCTTAATACGACAACCGCAAACAGAAAACATACATTGGCAGTCAAAAATTCGTACACTACCCACGGAAAGGTTAATTTGTACTATTTTCTACATTTCAGAATAATTATAAAGACATCAAAACTATAAAGTAATATATATGAAATTAATACTTTTTTGGTCAGTGCATGAAAAAAAAAAAAATTACAATTTGTTGCGGGGGGGCAGGGCAGTGCTGCGGGCTGGGACTCAGAAGGTTGTCAGACCAAATTCCTGGGTTGGCAGTAATCCGTCATTGACTTTTTGAACCAGGCCCTTAACCCCAATCACTCTAAGGACTGGCTGACCCTACGGTCTCCTCTACACCAGTTCCATGAGGTGGCCTCCTGGGATGCTATTCCAGTCGTCCTGAAGGAGATCCCACATACATGCTGAGCTCTCATTGGCTGCTTTTCCTCCACTCTCTGGTCTCCAAAACCATCTCTACTGTGTTTAGGTGGTCAGGTCATGTGATGTGACAGTCTATCGCTCTCCTTCGTAGGCGGCTTGACACGACCAGACTTTTGATCGATACTGCATCATCTGCCGATTTAATGCTTTTAGGCTACGATGGAATTGCATGAAAAGTGAAATGGTGGACTAATTGTCTAATGCTACCTACAGTACTGGTAAGTTCTACCCACTGCTGCAAAATGCAATTCATGGAATAGAGTTCTCAAGGTGAAGAAGGATACAGTAATCACAAAAAGTGCATAATACTTCAAAAAAAAGTTGACAAAGGTGGAAAATGCTATTTTGAGGAAGTACAATGCAACTCTAAATAGTTTTTTTGCATGTGTTTTTCTTGTTTATGTGCATTTTCTGCTTGTACAAACTGAACTGGCGCTGTGTATATATGTCTATGAAGTAAACAAGCCTTGAAGGCAGGAAATTGTGTGTTTGTTAAATGTGTTTCTATTGCTTAATTCATCACTTCGAAATACGAAGCTCACTGCAGTTAGCATAAATCAGGCAAGGCGATGAGGCCTAAGTCTGGTAAACCAAAGAAAGAGGCTATTCAGTGGAAATAATGAGATGGAGTATGGAAGGGGTTTACTAGCCTGAGTTGGATTTTAGCTCTTGCATTTGTAGATCAATTACCATAGTGCTGCCAAGTCAATCGGGGTGACAGGACTATGTTTGCTAGAAAGGGAAACAAACATAACTGGTATTGAGGCAATACAGGGCTTTGTAATGTATTAACACATTGTCAATATTTATGTGTTTTCACAGGGACCTTTTGCGCTACTTTTGAATAGTTCTATAACCCCACAGTCCAAAAACATGTATACATTGTTCGGATTATGGTTTTTCCCATAGAAATAAATCGACAGTCCCCACAAAGATATGAATATAAATGTGTATGCGTGTGTGTGTGTGTGTGTGTGCATTATGTTTATTTTATATTGTGGGGACCAAATGTTCCCCACAATGTAATAAAAACCTGTTATTTTGATGTTGTGGGGACCATTTCTCAGGTCCCCACGAAGACCTGTGAATGCAATTAAAAACTAAAAATGACAAAAATCTTGTATTTTGTTTGATTATTTATGGTTAAGATTAGGGCTGAGTAAGGGTTGGGATTACGGTTTTTCCCATAGAAATGAATGGACGGTCCCCATAAAGATTTGAATACAAACGTGTGTGTGCGTGTGTGTGTGTGACAGAGAGAGAGAGAGAATCCTGTGATGGACTGGCAATCCAGATCAGGCTGTTCCTGTCTTGAGCACTGTGACCCAATACTGGATTAGCAGCATTAAGGATGGATGGGTGTGTCTTTCTCAATATGGCTTAACATGATACAAAATCATTTGCAGTAGTTGGGTTTAAACAGGAGAATGAATAATATCTCCATGAGGCAGAGAAATCCATGGGAATCAGGTATGAAGTAACTGTAACCCCACAACAGTTGGGGGGGGGGGGGGTGAAATAAATCAACATGACTAACTCCAATCACACTTGAGATAGCAGGAGGCCAAGCCCCCTACCAAACCCCCACCCTCTTCTCTCATAACTACATGGCAAGCTTGAGACACGGTTAACGGTTTTTGTTCAACTAATAGACGTTTTTCATGGCCAACACATTTCAGTTCACATGAACTACACACCTTTGGAGTGTGACAGAGACAGAAAGGGAGAGACACACAAAATCCCGGCCAGATTCAAACCTGGAGGCGTTAAGCATGCTTGCTCAGCTTCGCTGTAACCTCATTGAAGCTACCATCTTCGATGAACTTCCAGGCGAGCAGAATTACCGCATGATAAAAAGAAGGCCTTTTATGTCCTTCGATGGAACAAAAGTTGAAATCTACAGTATAGACAGCTTTATTTCAACCACATCACCCGTTTTCACTGTTAATTGCTTTCGGCTTATTTACTTCCCAATAAAAAAGGGCCTTTTGTGATTTTCAACTTCTCTTATAAACAAGAAGCAATAATTAAATTCAATTTTATAAGAATCGCTTTGTACGGCTGTCAGTAGCTCTACCGTTTCTTAACCTTTTTTGTTACTCCTACAAAAGGAGGCTTTTGAATTATTATCTTTGAACCATCACACTTTGTCAATAAGAGATTAAAGGTGAAGAGGAGGAAAAAAAGACATATGGCTTCATTAAATGTGATTTAGGATGGCTTTACAAATGCCTTTCAACAAACGATAGACTTATCCTAGCTTGTTAGAGGGGTCTATTGAGTTTGGCCTCCTACTGGCAAGTTTATCAAAATGATGTACTGCAAGGATTCCGCAACATGAATACAGCAGCAAGAATCATTTCATTTACCAGTAGAACACAGTTCTGAGCCTGCACATTTTACAGGGGACATGAGGCAGGCTTCGAGCGGCCGTTTGGAGAAAATCCTTCATCGACACTTTGTGACAAGGTGCTGAAAAGGACTCATCAAATTGGCCTTACCGTGAAGCCTGATTTAGTACCTTTTCCAGGCAACTCTTCTTAAACACAACAACCAACAACAACAACAACAATAATAATAAAATAATAATAATAATAATAATAATAATGAGAATAATAAAAAAAACAAGCTGTTCTGCATTATTAACATTCGTCTTTCAAAAGTGCTGAATGTGTAGATTACCTAACCAGTTATTAATATCTTACAACACATACAAGCCACCTAGATTGTATATCAAGATCTGCACATTGAGATAAAAGCTGTTTTAGATCTATCAGAAAGATTAATTTTTTTACTGACAGAGGCTTCATTACATAAGCTATTTTGACCCTATCCAGCAAACCCTTTGTACTTTTGTTCATTTGTTTGCTTTGCTATAGACAATACACAGCCTTAGAGATGCGAACCTCCTTATACAGTAGCTTTTCAAATAATTCAAAGCATAAACCGTCATAAAGTTTAATTTCCTTTGCAGACCTGATCCATTTACAATATAGTGACATATTGTGCGCAGAGATCATAGTGGAACACACACCACAAAGTAAATGTCAACACATAGTTCATCAAATGGAAGGAAAAAATGGAAGCTCCGCTAAGATGACCTTCGCGAAATAGCTTCTGACTATGTATGCCTGGACTGTTTCCCTCAGACCTACCATAAAGCAGGGTCCTCTACATCTCAGGTTGTAACTGGTCTGAAGGTTGAAGAGGCATGATATTCATCACTCAGTTAATCTGAACGCATCAGCCGACAATGAGCAAGTGAGTTTTACACGGCCTCTGTGAATAACTTTATTTACTCTGCAATAAAAGATGCTTTGGAGCTGGTTGGCTTCTCGTATAATTAAGAAGCAACCATTCAGTCCAGATTTTATGAGAACTGCATCTTACTGGTGTAAGCAGCTATAATTTTAACCACTTGTTGCTGCCAAGAGAAGATGAGCTATTATCAGACCCAGAAAACTTTTGAATTTCTTTATAAAATAGTTTAAAAACATGGAAAAAAGTTTAGTTGTGGTAATATATATTTTAAATTTTCACTTAATAGTTTGAACATTTTTTGCACAAATTACTAAATGCATTAACATGCAAAAAATGACGGACAAACAAAATATATGAAATAACCAAATTTCAAATTATAGATATTTACAATACTCATAGCTCAGCAGCTAGGAAATAATTTATTAAATAATGTGTATTCTGATCCACAAAACTAGAAAACAGCAGATACTTTAATAATAAGTTTATTGAGCATCTAATAATAGAGAAGATGCAAACAAATACACAGATTCTTTTTAACAAATTGTCATAATGTTCAAATATTTAAGGAAAGTTAATTATTCTTTGACAATGGAAAAAAAATTGCAAAGTAACAATATAAAGTAAAATTCTGTCACAATACGCCTTATTCAAAGGAATGAAAAAGACCACATCATTACCTTGAAAAAGAAGCTTAAAAGGCCCTAGTCTTTTCCCTTTTCATTTCTACAAGTACTTAATTGACCAATTATTATTACCGCTTTGCCTTTGGGCCCATTTGTCAAGACTGATATGATGGGCAATTAGAATTATTCAACCTTGAAGGATAATGTTATATTCTGATGTGAACAAATTGCAACCGTACCATTCCAAAGTCCAGGAACTTCAGCCATTTGAAGTTGAATTTTGAAATTCAAAATGTAATGAATAAACTAAAGTTGTTCTCTCTTTCAAATGCTTTCAGTCAGTTATTCGTCAAGTATGCTTTGTCAAGGTTATCACATAAGTTATTCATTGTAGCATCAGAAGAGGAACTGATTTTGGGAGTGGAAAAATGTGAAGAACCAAACCTGGAGGCCGAATGAGTCCATTGAAAGAAAAACGGCAAAAAGCCTTGCTTCGTGCACCGCGATATTTATGCTTGTATACATATCAGTGGTAATGAGGTGATATCGGTATCCACGATATACTGCAGCTTGACTTTCTGGATTTTTAATGCCTGCAACTCTCCTCTGAAGTTTTGACCTGTTTTTTTTTTTTCTTTTGGTATTTCTAACTCTCATTCTGAGGCAGTGAGATCTGAAGACTAATTCTAAGGGAGGACATTATTTCCAGAATTATTTCGTTTTAGCAGAGAGACACAGACCGAATTCCTGTACCGTTCTTGCTGGCATTAGCTGTAACTCGGCTATTAAAGCCACCAGTCCTCCAGGACTAAGTCTCCACAAACTTTCTACACTGGAGCTGGGCTTGTTTTTTTATTATCATTCTTGGCAGATTTACTTAAGCTCTCCAGGGTTTCGTGGGAATTGCTCATGAACAGCAGTTCAATATTGCATAAATGTAGTGAAACAGCTAGTCTAATTCAATCTTTACTCAAATCTACATCGTTTCATAAATGAATTTTCACACTTCCCAAAAAACAAATTTGCCATTGTTGAATGCTTATAATAATTTTTTGTAAAATAATCTGTCTTAGATTGTTACGGGATATTGGATGCACACTGTAGGCATTGGATATATTTAAAAATTGCGGGTAAAGCAGAATGTATGTGATATGTTCTATCCTGCAAAATTTCCAGCTTCCAACAATCCGTACTTGAAGGCTGAGGAATATTGGTCACCGGGGTCACAGTTTCACTATATTAAATGATATCCCAGAACATCCCAGCCAGTCCCAATATACCAGGTTAAACCCCTCTTCCAAAGAGTAACAGCGTTACAACACGGTACCAGAAAAATATGCCACTATCTCTTGAAGGATTTCGTTTTTCATTAAATTGGACTGATAATGCAAAAATAGGCAAAAAATGTAAAAAAAATCAAAATAGCCATCTTGAGTGTTAATACAAAATCAATCAAAAGACCAATCAGTACAGCTTTTTGTGCATGTGGGATGTTTATTAAGGATGAATTTCCCAATGAATACCACATATTAGGTTATGTTATGTTACTTAAAACGATGAAATAATATAGAAATAAAATTATAGAACAAGAGTATCATTACGTGTGTTGGGTGTGGTCCTGTGCGGTCTTCCATTAATGACGGCTGGGAAAGCCTCTGTTTCACATCCTGGTTTTAACACACATCTTGCCAGGTAAGTCACCTGGTGAGGTCTTATGCATTAAAATGTGTTTTTCATTGCTTTTTGAAAATAACTGTATTTGTCCTTTAACTTTGAAAATGAAAGGAATGTCGTGCAGATTATTGAACTCCTACAGTACTATTTAGTTTTCAGATGGTGGAATGCATAAAATTGCAAAACATTTGACAGGGAACTGCATACAACCAACCAGCAAACCAAACAGATAATGTGTGTGTGTGTGTGTGTGTGTGTGTGTGTGTGTGTGTGTGTGTGTGTGTGTGTGACTTTCAGTGCCATTCTGGCTTTGTACAGTAGTACCTTAGTAATGCATTGCACATTAAATGAAACAAGCTTGGATATACAGTATTATTACTGGATACACGTATTATTGGCCACATAACATGACTTAGAAAGACAAACCTAGGGAACTTGAATGACATTTTGTTCAAATGCAAACATATAATAATTTTCTCTACCACCAAGGCGTGGATTAATTTACATTGAGTGTAAAATGCATATTTAACTTAAATAAGTGTGCAAGTGATGTATTGTTATATCTTCAAAGATTTATAGTTTGATTAGCGAATGAACGCTCTATTTGAGAAAGCTACACGAAAACATAAAAAAAAAAAACTCACCTTGACTCCTATGGCAATCAGATAGTCAAGGAACCATTAGTTTTCAGAGTTATTTGTACCTTTTGCAAATATATGATCTAATAAACTCTAGATTTAAATTTTGTACCTGAAATAGTATCAAAAACATGAAGGGAAAACAGGAGCATTATGCTACTTGAATGCCAGTGTATTCTAAACCGGTACACAGTCGCCCTAAGTTATTCAGATACCATAATTGAGAAGTGCATAAAATGAAAAGAAAAAAGGATGAAACACACAAAATAATTAAGTGATATAGCCTGGGGGGGGTGGGGGGCTGGCCTTGTCCGTGCCCTTACTGAATATTGAAAAAAGGCAGTTAATTCTAAAGTAATTGCTATGGAAACACATGCATAGTGTTCATACCAGAAGTCTGACCACACTTCATATAAAAACAATGTGGCAATTCAGGGTCGCCCCTCTTCATGGGTGTTACTTTAGGGCACGCTATTTTGGTTCAAACAGCAGAGGGCGCTATAGCTTCTGCAGCCTTCCATCTGCGAACAATTAAACCCGGGAAAGCAAGACAATGGGACTGTGTGACTCCCTCCTAATTGAACAGGTACGGTACACAACCGGAATGGATTAATTAGAACGCTCCACAGACTGAAAAGAGCTGAGGCAAAAGCAGGTGGCGCTAATAGCAGGTAGGAAACACATACAGGGAGGGAAAAAAAAAATGCCATTGACCATGCTGCCAATTTAGACACCTCACAAATACGGATTCTTCAAGCAGCCTATGAATTCTGGGTAACCAAGGAATAGAGGAAGAAAATTATACAGATAGACATAAGAAATGTACTGTAAAGTGTGTAGAATGCCGAAAGATTGCCAGCGTTAAAAACTACATGTGGGTTTTGCTTTTAAAGGAATTTTGCACACTTTAAGGGTACAATTTAAAATGTTCAGGAAATCCCTAGGTATAGTGACATTTTTGCAGAAGTAACAGATTCATATTCGACAGGATAGAGTTTCTTTGATTTTTATGTCATTCTTGATGTAAGTGCTCCAGGAGAGAAAAACAATACTGTACACACAGATAGTAACATGCTAGTATAATACATACATAATGCTTAGACATGTATAAAGGGAATTCATGATAGATAGATCAATAGATAGATGGAGAGAGAGAGAGAGAGAGGATGAATGTGGACATTTACATGGACTTTGTAGGAAACGTAGAGCACAAATACCCCCCCCCCACCCCCGTCAAATACACACACTTCAGCTGCCCGTTAGCAGAGTCACCACTGACAGCTACAGCCCATAATTTTCTTAAGAGTGAATTTAAGGTGAAACATACATACTGTAAGAATCAATATTTGTTCATTTCATTTGTGGCTAAATTCAATTCAGATAGATACAAAAATGTATAGCCTCCCTAACATTTATCAGCCATTCAGCTGAATAATAAATAGAATTACATAAAATCTTTAAAATGATGGCTTATTTTCTCACACATTCATTACTTAGATTATAATTGTGGAGGAGGATTTGTAAGACAGACAGACAGACAGACAGATACAGATAATGAAATGTATTTTAATTATAACTGTGTAATTATTGTGTAATGTGTAATTACTGCATGGATGAAGAGGCACCTTGAATATTGACCCAAGTCCCTCATTAAATTACTGTTAGTCTGTATGGTGAAAAACATGCAGCTCCAATACAAGATAATTTTCAAACTAAACAGGCAGAGAGTCCAAAACTAGAAGTAAAATAACAAGGTTTGAAATTATGCTGTGTTTAATTAGCTAAGTTTTTAGGTGCTCATTAAATGTAGCTATATATCAGCTTCTTAGCAAAAGCAAAAAGTTACCCGGAACAAAACAAACAAAGAAGAGCACAATAATATTTTGTGATTAAAATAATAATAATAATAATTAAAATAATAAAAACTGTGCTGTTTTAGGAGATTGACAGATGACAAACAAAAAATATCATGGAGAAGCCCTTTCTCTGTCACAATGGACAGTACTGTCTCTGAGTCAAGCAGCCATATTCGGGCTTCACCATTGACAGGGGACACCTTTACAGTGCTCTGTTATTCAGCCTGTCACCACCCACTTATTTTCTGAAAGGATCTCATCATTGACTTAAACAGCAACAAAAACAACAAAATGAAAAGAGGAAAAAAAGAATTATCTAAAAAATAACCTTTAAGCCTTTCTGTTGCGTGCGCATTGCTGAATTTTCTGCACTGAATAATTGGCTATTGATTAAGATCTGCGTAACTCCAAAATGTCAGTAGCTTTATTCTGCAGTTATCAACGTTATATTATTACATAATTACTAATTGTGTTGAAGTGACATTTAATAATTCTATATCTTTGTAAAGTTTACATCAATAAGTTACTATAAAAGGGAGCATTGGGTACTCAAAATGTTTGTAAAGGTAGAATTATATCCACAGTTATTTATAGGGAAATAGAAGTGATGACATTAGCAGAGTGAGTCTATGCAAATCGAGTCCATCCATCCATTTTCTGATGTCCTATACAGGGTCGCGGGGGGGTCCGGAGCATATCCTGGCAGCTATGGGTGCAAGGCAGGGAACCCAGGATGGGGCAGCGACCCATCGCAGGACACACTCACACACCATTAACCCATGCATAGCAGAGCAAATGAAGACAGAACATCATCAAATTAATGTGCTAGCAGCTAGTGCATGTTATTGACATCGGTCAACTGAGATGGGTCAAAAGAAATCAGGTAATATGAATGAAGTTACGTAATGAACCAAGTTGACCAGACCAAAAATGTGCAATCCCATTCTCTTGTCTTTCTCTTGCAGTACTGCACTGCTTTACATACCTGTGGCAATGTGACCTGTTATTTACACTTCGGGGGTAGATTGAGATTTGCTATTTGTCATTTCTTCTCTGCTTAATTAAGGGAACACAATCAGTGAAAATTAAACAAGTCATCATCCTTAGCATGTAAATACTGTATATTAAAACTGCCTATATTTATCGCTAAAGTATAATCGATCAGTCTGCAGCAGAAAAGCAAGCATTCCTAACTGGCATAAAGAAAAAAAATTATAATACGAGTTAAGAAACATCACCTGGAACTGAAAAATAATAAATGATAAATAATAAATGATAATTATGTGTCCTAACAAGGTCTTTGTGATTCTGACATCTGAAACGTTCACGAGATCAAGTAACAAACAAAACGGCTTCAAAAAAATCAGCCTCCTGCTAAACATTATTCGTTAAATTTTCAAAAGGCTTCAGCTTTCAAACCCGTGTCTGACAAAAAAGTCTAATATAAAATGGGCTAACCTCTACTCTTTTCACCATTCTGTTATGTTTTTCACCTCCATATGTATATTTTAGTTTAAGTTGGGTGCGTGATAACAAGCTCACCCTGTGCACTGGCTTAAATTTAACTAGCTCTGTCTAGTGGGCCGCTATTAAACTTCACTTTCCAAAGATGGGGAGTTGGATAAAAATCTGCGACAGTCATTTCTTCAAATAAAGACCCGCTTCCTCCTCCAGCATTTGTCAAGTTAATTTGAAAATGTTGTTTAAACTGGTGACAAAAGAAATAAGAAAAAAACCCTCGGATCAGGCCTCGGCACCTAAAATATGAAGCCTGTATCTTTCTAGAAAGTAAGCGATTTGTCTGCAGCCATTTGTCCAAGGCTGGTATCTTAGTGGCTGAGGACAGATCGTCTTTTCCCTGAGGACCGCCGAGGTCTTTTTGAAGGGGGGTTAGGGCGCCTGGTCTGCAGACGGAAGCTGTGAGGTCTGAGAAAGGCTTCCTTTGGAGGTGCGTTTGAAGACTGACAAAGGACATCAGGACATCTGCGAATGTGTTTACAGACATGGGAAGCGTTTTTATCCAGCTCAGTTTTGACAGCTGAATGTAAACATAATACAGCCTTCTTGAAAGGAATCTGTGCAAAATCAAATAACATGCACTTTTAGCTATAATAAAGAATATTAACGGCTTAGATGTTCCTGATTGTACAGATTGCAGTGCTGAAAATGTCTGGAAACACCTCAATATGTGTAATATACATATTATTATTTTAATTTTAAAACTCTTGAAAAACCAAAAGGAGCATCCATAAAATGCAAGTAAAAAAAAATTCAACGTTTACTGAAATTATTTTCTGACTGACCTGATTGAAATACAGAAATCTTATTCAGAATAATTTTCTCTAAAAGGATTTATGCTCATTCTTTCAAAGCCACCTAATATTTTATGTTTGTACGCTGCAATAGCAAAGGAATTAAAGTCAATATTAAAGGATCAAGCATGCATCAAAAGCTTCCCAAAAAAGATACCGTTCCTGTGCAGACAGCCATTACATGTCATAAAAGAAGGTTTTTAGACTGTGTTAATTAAATAAGGCAGCTATTTAATTATTCATCACATTTTAACCGTGACTATAACACTGTCTATGAGCTGGTAATTTGGCAAAAACAAACTCACAGCCAAAGTTGCAATTGCAGTCTCTACTTCACTCAAATTTTAAACATATGATACAATATCCATCCATCCATCCATCCATACGTAGATTATTTCAAGAAACATTCCAGAATTAGTGCTCGCACTGTGTTGACACTCGAAACAATGTATTCTGTTTTTCTTCCATATAACTGAACGGATGGGTATGTGCGTGACTTTGTGTATTTTTGCACAAGTCATGCCTTATATGTGTAAAGTCAAGAAGATTATCTGTATGATGAGATGTTCAGCCACAAGCCAGCCTGCAGATTACTTAATGTCATGAAATTTACATCTGTATCTGAGGAAACATACAACATTTGTAAATGTGCCATTTCAATGCGGCGCCTTTTTTGGACGCCCCATTCAGCGGGGTCAGAGAGTCAGTCGCAGATTTCTGTCAATAAAACTATGTGTAATATTCATAAATGACAAGATCAGGCCCTGTAATCCATAGGCACAGTAGGCTAGTCATTCAACTACATACATTTTGAACAAAGACAAATAGTAAATGCATTGACAACAAATTATTATTACACATTGATGTTGCTAACAAAAGCCACATTTTCGAATGTAACTTTATGATATAACTTAATTTTACTGAGCTTAATATGCTTACTGTAGATAGCATATTCATTTGACGACTGTTCCCCCTACACCTCCAGTATAATAATACCCAAAATGATCTCAGCTTTTGACCAGGTTTTCTTAGCTATCTTGGTTTGTGTTGACTTTCCCTCATACTTATTCAGTATCTGCCAAGAACCTAAACATATAAATAGTACATTTAATAACATTTCCAAATAACATTTAAACAAATAGGACAAAGAGAAAACAATGAGGGCCAATTCATTGAGCTGAAAAAAAAAAAACTACCAGTATAGTTAATGACAACTGTCTCACGTCCCATAACAAAGTGGAGAACTTGGTCACAAAGCTGCAATTCCATATACTTATCAGAACAAAGAATGCAATATGCATCCAGGTCTATACATCTATTTAGTGACTGACAATCTATACACCAGGGGTCTCCGACTCCGGTCCTGGAGAGCTACTATCCAGTAGGTTCTCTGTCCCACTTGGCTTCCGTAGATGAGCCACATCTGTTCCTGGTATTTACCTGAGAACAGGTGTGGCTCATCAGAAGCCAGGTAGGATAGAAAACCTACTGGGCGGTAGCTCTCCAGGACCGGAGTTGGAGACCCCTGCTATACACTATTGGCTGTTAAAAAAAAAAAAATGTGTCGTCCGCAATTAATTCCGTGCACGTGCAACACTTCCTGTTTTGGGAAAGGAATCGTTTTTCCAAAGAGAGAATTACAATAAATACGGCATTTGATTTTTTTAATAGTCCAACAAATAGCTTCTCATAATATCTAAAAAATAACATACTGTTTCATCATACGAATGCTGAGAAATATGATCAGCCTTTTCTGCACTTAATTTTACGGCTGCGTAAGAAAGGGGTACCTTGTCTAATCCCCTGAAAGGCTGTCAGTCACAGAATTGCCCCAGCTGATTCCTGGGAAGGCTGATCGATTTTTCAGGTGCTTAACTCATCTTCGTGGAGACAAAGACTACAGAGCCTGTCAATCATTTCTCATGGTAATTTTACTGGAAGAGACACACTATGATCATACAAAACATACAGTAACACTTCAATAGAAGCTTTTTGTAACACTAGTATATGTATCTTATTGTGACAACTGGTGTTTGAGTAAATATGTACACTGGTAATGTTGACTATATTTATGCACTGGATTGTACATATCCTCCCAAATTTCATACTCTCCTTATCCAGCACAGGTGGATAGCCTAGATCCCAGCACACGAATGCAAGTCCACTGCAAAACACATTCACACACAATCGCATACTAAAAGCACCATTTTTCCCATCAACAGATACATCTAGTGATATTTTATTATGACCCGTCACACACCCTCCTCTAATGGGATTGAATCAGGTGATGCACCTCGTACTGCTCTCAAACCATCTATCTGGTCCTCTGGGAGCCACAGACAGTCCATGTTTTTGCCCAGAGGGAGCAAAAACACGGACCGGTTGTGGGTCCGAAGGACTGGATTGGGAACCGCTGATCTTTTCCGTAATATGACTTTGGGGACCCTCCTGTGGAATCTGGGAGCTTAAGCTGAACTCTGACCTGAAGTGTCCAGTAGGGACCTGACCAAACCTGGTGAGGATCTATGATAAATGTGTTTTAATTTTGTAGATTTAATTTATTCCTTAATATTAATGTTGTTATAGTTGGTAAAACTATAACAACATTAATCTTTTTTCCCCCAAGTCAAAGATTTAAGATTTGTTCATTGCGTTGTGTATGTACTGTAGGCTGTATATTGGCTTTTTATGTTTGGACCTGTGATCCTCATATCATGAATATAATTCTTCTTTTGGTTGACCTTTCAAAAACTATGTCTAGGGTTTTCCAAAGAGACGAATATATGTGAAAGCAGATATCATCACAACTGCACTTAGGTCAAGCGATCATGCCGCAAGACTTAAACGAAATAGGAAATATACTTGCTCAATAGAAATATTTCAGTCAGCGATACTGACGTGGGCATGAATTAGTCATAAGAATGAGAACATAATACTTATGTCATCCAGCTATTCCAGCAACTGCTTATCCAATAAACTAGCTAGACTCGTAATACCCAATGTGCTGCTTCATACACTTTATACATTAAACTAATGAAGTTGATAGCTTTGACATTATAATTGTAGTACAATTTTTAAAAAGCAGGTAGATCCATACAGCTTTCTTTACATATATCTGTATGCGTGTGTTTGATAATAAGCATTTACCACTTTTATGATTTCATAATGGATTGTTACCATCCACCCAATTGTAAGTTCCCGCCGTATTAGTGACTGTCAATGCTGCCACCATTTTCAGTGCCTGGCAACACTAACTGCATTATTGTTTTATTGATTTAGTTCAAGTCGACATCCAGCAGGTGGTCTGTCCTAGGCCTTTCAAACCATCATGGCTCTGGCTCCGTGTCCGGGGGGGTGGGGGGTGGGAGGGGTATGGTGCCGCTCAGAGTGTGGGACAAATCTCCTGCCAGTCACCTAGTTTTGTTTGCGCTCTGTCTCGTGCAAAGTGGATATTATTTCCCATATGGTTCACCAGCCATTAATTAGAGCAAAAACCTTACATGGAGCGACAGTATCAAACCAGCCAAACGGTAGGATTGGAGTGTTTGTTGTTTTCTTAATGATTACTGAATATGCATGTTAGAGGAAGAGTTTGCGGGGTAGAAATTGTCCAACATTACTCATTTTTAATTAGTACGATGGCCTGTTTTAAAAATATGGAATCAGTTAAGTATTTCCTGTCATTTCATTTACGTGGCTTGTACCAGCAAAGCAAAACAGATTACTACATGATTGTGATTAAAAAAATATAAATTATTTAACCACAGAGGTCACATGGTGGCACCGTGGTTAACACTGTTCCCTCAGACCTCTGGGACCAGGTTCTGAGTCTTTGCCATGGCTGCATGGGTGTGGAGTTTGCAGGTTCCCCCTGTGCCGTTGTGGGGTTTCCTCCAGGTACTCCGGTTTCCCCCACAGTCCAAAAAACATGCTGAGGTTAATTGGAGTTATCAAATGACCTATAAGTGTGCATGTGTGAGTGAATGGTGTGTGAGTGTGCCCTGCGATGGATTGGCACCCCATCCTGGGTTGTTCCCTGCTTTGTGCCCTGCGATGGATTGGCACCCCATCCTGGGTTGTTCCCTGCTTTGTGCCCTGCGATGGATTGGCACCCATCCTGGGTTGTTCCCTGCTTTGTGCCCTGCAATGGATTGGCACCCCATCCTGGGTTGTTCCCTGCTTTGTGCCCAGGATAGGCTGTGGACCGATCGCGACCGTAAATAGGATAAGTACTTGCAGGAAATGGATGGATGGACGGAAATGACTACACTAGCTTTTAAAGGAGTTTGGTCTAACTGAAGTACTGAGGTGCTTTGGCCCCAGCAATGACCTGGCTGACGAGCTATAGACTTAGATATTATCAGTCTCACTGATGTCACATACTATAGACATAGTTTTAGAAACAAGCCTGTAGACAGGTCTACCAACGAAGTTCATCCACAAGAACCATGGCGTGGCATCAGAATACAAACACAATGGTGGCGGCGACAATAGTGTAGCGCAGCGTAACGTAGAGGTCAAAAACCGTTCTGGGGTCAAACACCGAACCATAACATTCCCATTGACTGTCTATGTACCTGTAAGACCCAATCAATGACATGTGCCACCTAGTGTACACAGAGAGAATTGCAAGCAAACCTTCCAGCAACCTCCCAGGAATAGCTTTGGGATTGATGGTGCCAGTCTTCTACGACTGATCAGATAAATTTTATTTATTGTGATCTGCAAGATGACGTGCGTCGAGTGAAATACACGCCCTACAGAAATGCAGGGCGTCGGGCAGCATGTAAGGTGAAGAATTACAAAGCGACGTACACCGTCATACAGTGGAAAACCCAAGGTTACGGAGCAGGCCCCACAAAACAGCCTTGCTTGGAGGTGGATTTATTAGCAAAGGTCTGGTGGAGAAAACACATGGCTAATTTAGCACACCATCAACGGTGACATTTTGATGAATGGAACAACCTATACTTGCATACACATGCAATATGCTGGTCGATTTACCAAAGCCCGCTCCTAGGTACAGAAACTGGGGATTAAGAAGAGGTGCAGTGAGAGGCGATGTTATAATTTCCTTTTCCGCTCAAACGCAAAGTGGGATAAACCAAATCTCATGGATTGGGTCACCTAAAGGTTTCTGGGACCTGGGCAATCCACTGATTGGGCCCAAATTGAACCCTAGAAATCAATGCAGAGTGAGACTTTGGGGAAGTGACACATCAGGCTGTCCAGAATGGAGCTTTTATCTCAAGACCTTAAAAAAAACCCATTGAAATCAATGTTGTCAGAAATATTGAAGCGGAGAAACAGAAAGGCTAAATCAAAGGCAAGCTGTCCAAATGTAAGCTTGGGTTAGATGACAGTGTGATAACACCGTGACATCATTTAAATCTGTAAAGCACCCAAGCCTGTCTCCTGGACCCCCAGGCACTCCGCACATCCTGCTCTACTCTACTCCTACCATACCTCCGTGAGCTTTTTGAAGAAACGTCATTATGGTCGAAACAGGTGTGCTGGCAGTGGAATACAAGACATGTGTAATGAAGCCAGAGGGTTAGGGACGCATGAATCGTTGGGATCCACAGCTTCAGACCAGCAACTGAAGCTGTTACGGCATGGTATTACCGCTGGTTGTATCTGATCTTAATCAGAGGTGGAAATTTCAGGTCCACAAAGTACAAATCCAGACCGTGATTTAGTTTCAACCAACCAGTTGAGCATAAAGAGTCACAGTCACAGAGTACTCCAC
>JAODLC010000002.1:561003-582999 GCA_026781145.1 Hippopotamyrus pictus
AGTACTCCACTGGTTGGTTGAAACAAAATCCTGGTCTGGATTTGTACTTTCTGGACCTGAAATTTCCACCTCTGATCTTAATTATCCTACTTTAAAACGAGCAACCTGATACTGAAGACACCAATAACATACCATCGGACCTGCCCCCCTCACACGAAAACGCATAATTGCTCCATAAGTCTGTGTATTAATTTTTATATAAAATGTACAATATATGTGTGTGTGTGTGTGTTTAATATACATTCCATACATTTTCTTATCCTATTCAGGGTTGCAGGGAGGAAGCCTATCCTGGAGGCCATGAGCACAAGGCAGGGAACAAAACCTAAAGTGCATATGACAAGCGAGCACAGGGAAAAAAATCAATGGATGGTTGTAAACTAAATTAAAAAATAAAAAGCCAAATAACTAGTCAAAGAAACAGGCACATAAATAGCCCATACAAAGAAATGCATAGATGGGTCCACTTGAAATTAAACCGCTAGGTCTGACCACTGAGGTTTGTGCCTTTTCCTTACATAATCACCCCTCATTTAGTGAAAAGTGGAAGTATAAATAATTATCCGATTCAAAATCTGAATTCCAAGCCTGCAAAGCTAACTGGGAAATACAGCGTGGATTCCTAATTGGCTTCAAAGAGTGGAACAAATCCCTTATGGGAATTCACGTCAACCTATATCTGTCTCTCGGCTGCGCAAACCTGATGGGAGCTGGTAACCACAGACTGGTGTCAGAGTCTTGTCAATCACAGCAGGGGAAGAATCCAGTAGCCCGCAAGGTGCTGCATTTGCAATTTCAGCAGGTCCTGACACAACACTGTTGGACGTTTTAATGTTCAATTTTACCACTAAGTATTGAGTTGTTTGTGCATGCAAGGAAAACCATTTGCCTCGTTTTGAGATAAGGCTATTTTGGGAGTGAATGTCAGAGAGGTGGTAGGAATGACATGTATTTAAAGTAAACGCTATCAGTAATATTTTAAAACAAATCATTGTCACCAAAATAAAATTTTGATACATGCAATGATGCAAGCTTGGATTTATATAAATTCTCAGAGTGCATTCTTTGCAATTATTTTCTGCACTTGCTGTAAAGTTCCAAACATCAACAGCTGCTATTTTTGACCGTTCCTCCTGGCAAAATTGCTCAGGCTTGCTCAAGTTGCTTAGGGATGCCATGTGCACAGCTGGTTTCAAGTCTTCGCACAGACCCTCAATAGGATTCACGGCAGAATTGACTGGGACTCTCACTCGCTTGCTTATTCCTCGCACACTCCCGGGTAGCCTTGACTTTTGACTGTAACTCTGAAGGACACTCACTCCCTTATTCCTAACACACGCCGGGGATAGCCTTTAGCCTTGCTCTGGATCTTTCTTTCCCTGTTGAACCATTCGTGTTAAACCAGTTCGTCAGCACACTAAAAATGGATTTTGTTCTACAATTTACCTGGAGGGGGAAAGAATAGAATACCCACAGCCTGATGATGTCATGGCTGTAAGGATATGGCTCATTGGATAATGTGATGATGATGTCATGGCTGTAAGGATGTGGCTCACTGAATAATGTGACACACCAGTCTAGCACCAACCAAGTGTTCTAGTGTGGTGACCACATGCTTGACATTCTCATTTTTTAATAGGACCACTCAGTGCTCAGATGTAGGCCTTAAGAAGGCTCATTCTTAGCTATGCCTCTCTTTGTTAGGCCCTACTATACAGATTAATTAAGTAAAGTGTTCTGAGTAATGCCAGCTTAGCCCCTGTTCCGCTCCCATCTCAGCCTTTGAAGCTGTCAGCCCAGAATAAGCACCCGTGATCCCTGACGTAACATTCAGAAGTATTAGTATTACCTCATTAACCTTTATGCCACCGACCCTAAATGTGTTTTTTTTTAGCCTGAAAATTAACCTTTAACTACATTTTGAATTTCCAAAGGTGCGCTTTGCCTATGTATTCAATAAGTCAGCACGTTTTGCGTGTCATGTGTTTTTTTACAGATCAGCTTATTTTCTTCGTATGGGTTTGGATGTTTATTCTTAACGTGTACTGGAATGTCACTTTCAGCATATAATGCAAATTGTTCATTTTCTCCAATATACCGTATGATGTTATATATGTTATGTAACTTTACATATAGTGTGAATTTTCTACCAGAAAAAAAGCCAACAATTCTTCAAATTCACACTTAGATTCATGTTAATGTTAAAACTATCTTCCTTTCATTTGTGTATATTTCCCCACACACCTGCATGCATTTCTGTGTTGATGAGTGCTGTCAAGTCAGATTCAGACATTCTGCATGCCATGAATTACCCAGTTGTAGGTACTAGGGGTAAGAATTAGTATTCAGTAACATAGCACTGACATTCATAACCATTCAGAGATGGCCATCAGCCTAGCATATTCCCGTATAAAAGAAATCTGTTCTATGCCTACTAAATCTAGCATAAATAAGACAATGGCGTTTAATATTAGTATCAAAACCGTCGCATATTAATTAAAGGCACGCGCGCGTAAGCTCTTCGTGCAGTTGCCCTTTCTGCAGTGACTTTTATATACATTAAGAGGAAGCGAGAAATTCCCGCAATCGGGCGGTTTAATTATGCACACACAAGTCTGATTCCGATTATCACCTCGAATGTGGAAAGATGTTAAATTAGTGCAAGACTTCCTCGCTCCGACACCATGACAATGGTATTCTCATCGACTGGTCAGTGATCATCATCTTCTTCTTCCAAAGCAAACAGACAATCATAGGATTCAAAGTGACCAACTAACGAAGTTGAGAAATCAGCCACAGTTCGCGCCCCCATGGTCTCAATATTCAACCTGTAGAGCGAGCGCGTGTTGTGCAGACGCGCGCGCGTAGTGAGGATGGGTTTCCTGCTCGCGAGAACAAACGCGCTTGTGGTTTTTATGTGCGCGAGTTTTGAAACTAATTCAACGCCATATAATACATGCATCCACAAGTAAAACAAAATATTTATGTAGGCCAACATACATGAGAAGTTTAATTGATAAATTACGCACAGCAAGGTATCACCTCCATCAAATATAGCATACAGTAATAACATATAGTACATTATTAGGCCTATACTGTACCGTACATTACTGTACTCTTCCTCTCTCAAATGAAAGGGATTGAAAAGTTTTAGCCTAATTCTCAAGAGGTGATACAGCAATGAAAACATATAATATATAAAGTTATGATGGTGCAATGAAAATAATGGTTTTATAATCAGTTTCTGATGGGCTGGCCCCCCGTCCAGGGTTGTTCCCTGCCTCGTGCCCGTTGCTTCCGGGATAGGCTCCGGACCCCCCGCGACCCAGTAGGATACGCGGGTTGGAAAATGGATGGATGGATGGATAATCAGTTTCTGGAAATCTAAAACTTTTTTTTCCCCAGATAACTGAAACAACAGTTACTGAAACCTTGGATACGGGGGTCCCTCTGTACCTACAAATAATGCACACAAGCCTATCGGACATCCATCCATACGCCTGCTTATCTGCACAGACTGTTCAGACATGACGTGTTTACTTTTGTTCCCCTAAAAGACGCACCCACGATGCTGACATTTCTTATTTCATATCCACAGCTCCTTCCGACACAAAACTGAATGTCAGGTTACAGTGCATCCCTTCCAGCCGTTCTCTAAGCAGCTATGAAAGACGTTTAGCACCGCATTTACTCTTTGTTTACCACTCTGCCACTGTCAAAGGATTCTTCCTTTATCTATAAATGACACATTTCGCGTGTATGCCATTGTATTTAAGACAAAATCTGAATAAGACAGGGTTATATACATAGAAATGTTTATTTAAATAATGCATTGTTGATAGACTACTTCAGTTTGCAAGTGTGAATATTCTAATACTTGTTAAAAACCATCTTTTTAGTATGTAAGCCCTACTTCTCATTAAATCACACAAAAAACGTTAAACCACTGAACAGCAAATTATCCATCTATACCCACATACCTATAATTTATGGACAGAATACAGACAGTATGGGAAGCTGTATCAAAAGTAAATCATCAAATCAAATTTTTAAAATAAATTGTCCATATTAATTAATAGGCTGATCAGCTGATCAATATCTTACTGTAATTTAAAATTTCTCACTTCGGCTCACTTAATATAGGCATATTTCTTCACCTGGCGAGTTCACTTTTTATTTGCTTTTTGTGCTTCTTTATTATATAAATGTGTTAGCCTGTACGGCAGCGCAGTCTTTTTGCTGAATTGACATTGGACCGAGCCCCACATTACGCCACCCTGCTGCCCGGGCTCTCAGCTGTCTCTCCTCTTCACTCCGCTCGCCCTTGTCCGCAGCAGACCCCCTCGGCGCGTGCCTGCCTGCGGTCTTAGCCGCGGCGCGTGAAGGTGCATCAGCATCCGCCCTCAGGACGCCCGTCCATCGCCTCAATCAGGTCTAACTCACGCCTCAGCGCCTTCAGCGGTTGACGTGGGCAAGATCGGCGCACGATCGAATAACGGTTCGACGAGCGGACTCCAGGGGGAACGTGATTAAAACAACGCGATCGTGTCCATCCTCGTGTCACCTTTAGTAGATTGCACGGCGGTAAGCTTTTCTTGTTAAGCCGTGAAAATTCAACAAGGAGCATTAAAAAGAAACCTGAGGTAATGAGCCAAAGACACATGCTTAACACCAGCATGACAAGAAATATATTCACCACGCTTACCTCTCCCTGTTCCCCTGAATCATACATCTTTAACACGTAAAGGGAGTCTATCATGAACACCACTGGCCAAACCAACTTAAGCCCAAGTCTAATAGCGATATAGCTCTCCGAAGCGGCACTGAATTTGCAGCACTGAACTTATTTCAGATGAGCAATTCAAGCTGAATATGCAGGTGCCTGGGACGTGAACAAATAACCTTCAGGTGATAAGAGCTAGTCTTATTCTATCTGGAAAATATCACTAGCATGTCCAGCACTGGGAGCTGACTGATCACTAGTTAATCTTCTATGAAAATAAAAAATAACACAGATACCGACAAACGACTTCAAGCTGTACAGCACAGCTACCTGGGCGTTTAGCAGAAGGCTTTAGGCTTCATCCTGTGCCGGGTCTATGTTCATCCTTCTCAGGTCATGTCACCCTGCAGAGGTTTAACAGGCTCCGGTACGTTAAGTGGAGCGGCAATTAATTAAATGACACATTATGTCAAGACGCCATTGTAACACAAATAGTCTGTCGTCAGCGTGGGATATTGTAAAGTCCCAGAGGATAAGCCAAGCCACGTTCATCTTATATTAAATGAAAGCAGAAAAGAGAGGACTTAGATAGGAACAGGTATTATAGATACCTGACAGTAAGACTGTCTAGTATAGATAACATAGATCTGTTACACCGAAACCCATAACGTTCAACTAAACTGTACAAGTTCAGGCTCAACTTAATTATATTGCTGACTGTTTCAGCATCTGACATGATGATTCATTGGGTGGTGTTATCTCATCCCACTACAGTCAGTCCTCCAGTGAGCAACACAGGAAGCATGCACAGGGAGATTACTTTGGAGGAATACTCATAGATTGGAACACAGTATTATGAGGTCATAGTATAACAGCAGTCCTTAAACAAAGTATCTGTGCCTTGATTATTTACTCTACTCAGTACTATACCTAGATAAACAATACCAGCATCCTGTAAGTTTAATACCTCAGTGTTTTCTCTCACCAAGCAAGTCAGTATCCAAGTTTGAGGGGTGACATCCTTAACTACACGAGGTCTGGAGTCTGACTGGTATGGAGCTGTTTGTGCAGCCGGCTGCAAATTTACTAGAATGTACAAAACTGGGGGTCTGGTGCCACAAGAATCATTAATTTAATAAGTGCTACTTCAATCATTTTTTTGTATTAAATTGGTAAAACAATGAAAATTAAACAAAAAAAAAAAAAACTGCATTGAGCCTTTACCCTTTTATAGGGGGCAAAGTAACAGCTGGGAACAATTTTCCCATTTTTGGGTCCCGATGAATGATGTTCACATCATCATTCACATTAGCCAGCAGTTTAATATTACATGTCTGAGACCTGACCTCTCCACCCCAATCAAAAACGAAACCCGATTTAACTCTGCCCAGTAGCAAACTGTCCAAAAACGGTGTCAGCGTGATTTAAAATGATTCCAAGTCCACCTCCTTAATTACTTTTATGAAAGGTCAACGTGCAAACATTAACAAGTTCAGATCCATTATCCATTTACATAATAAAACCTGACTAGATACAGTAGACAGCCATACTACATATTAATTGTACAACAATATCACTTTATTGTGCAAGATTTAAACAATGTTTCAGTGTTTTAAAGTTATATCTTTTCAGTTGGGGCTATATGATAAAACAAAACCACATCTCACCTGCTCTTCCCAGTATACCAACAGTCTTCAATAAGTAGAACAGTGCCAAAACAATGATATAATTTAATAAAACATTATGCAACATATACTGCAGCACAGTACCATGCGTTAGGAACTGGAGATTTTTTTCCTCAAATATTTCATACCATAGCCTAATTGTCACAGGACATGGATATACTATTTGCACATGTTTACAGCAATCAATCATTATTGAAACATTTATAGAAATTTACTTGAAATAAGGATATTTTATAGATGCAAACATGGACCCACATTTAACATTTATGGGACTGGTGAATCACTTGTGACTACCCTTCATTATCGATATATGTTGTCTAAGATCATTAAAGAGCCAAACATTTCTCTAACCAGAACTGTTTATCAAACATCATCTTTATTTAGGATACAAGCGAATCTTCCGATACTCATCTGTGTATGCAAATGAGATATTAATAATTGATAATAATGCATCAATATTGAAATGAATATGATTTTGCTTTTTCAGGAGAGTCATCAAGCTCTTAATTTCGGTTGTAGTAATTCTTATATTCAGGCCAAAACCTGCTCTGTGCTAGTTACATTTACTTAATAATGGTTAAAATGTAACGAATACAAAAAGATTCTATTTAACTGTCTAGGCAACATTTTTTAATCAACTGCTATTTAATAGTACGGAGACTATTAATAAAACTAATATCACCATAGCTACATACAGAGTATCAACACTTCTCTCTTTTAAAATAAATCTGTTCAGAAATGTCAGTATATGGCGTTACCGCCTTTACGGTAAGTATAGAATCAGCACAACCGTAATCGATGGCTTTGATCGTTTTATTGAGTCAATTTTGGTGGTTAGAGACATCGTTGTTTACTACCACAAATGGGAAATATGTCTGCCTCCTTTTTATGTTAACAATAAATAAACCAAAAAGACTATAGCAGTTTCACAAGTGGCTGGACTTTCTGTAGAATAAACGTGGACATATATTTTTAAATGCATCAGAAGTTTAATAAACTACATGTATAAACAGAAAGAAGAAAATTTTGATTATGCATTCACAGCCTTTTCTAATTTATTCCAATCCGACCAGATGCACTCTGCAAATTAATCTTTGGCACTGCAAGATCTCCAGGCATTTTAAATCTTTATACTGTACACCTCCAACAATCTCACAATCTATAAATAAAAAAACTCAGCAAGGAATATCTTGGCTGTAACACCTTACAATGTTCTTCTTGATATTATTTTTAACTAACGGTATGGTTTGCACAAAACATAAGTTTATTTTAAAAAAACAACTAGACGAACAAGTCGGTCTTAAACTAAAGTTCCCAGTAGTTCGGTTAAACTTTCACCACAGTAGCCACTATTCCTGCTTCCACGCTGAAGATTAAAAGCAACAGCCAGCATTTTTTTTCTCCTAGAAAAGCCGAGGATGTGGAAGCAAACAGAAACACATGCAGACACGCGCATCAGCATTCTGCAGGCGATCTGCAATTAAGGTGCCTCAATCCCCACTTTGGTTCCCACGGAAAGCGAGAGCCAGAGGGGGAGGGAAAGAAAAGAAAAGGGAAAAAAGCAAAGATTGCCAGGCACTGCGTAGATCAGCGCCGTCAGAGAGCTGAACAAAAAGCGGACTGACGCCGAAAGGGCTCCCCTACCTTAAGCGCCAAAGCGCCAGCAAAGAGTGCACCGCCGCCTCGTCTCCGCACACAGGCAGGGACTGGTGGGGAAACGGTAACCAGTATGAGCCGATCGGGGAAAGAAGCGGACTACTAATGAGGCTTTCCTGGGAGATTTTATTTTTAGATGTCTCTCTCTCACCCCCCCGACTCACAATGACAAGCAGGTTCAAGGCAGAAGAGCACGCTGTTTGTCCTGCCTGTGCGGGTTGCATTGCTTGCATACATGCATGCGTGCATTTGCTCCCTGCAGCACGGTGGTCATGCTGCAAGGTTCATGCAAAAAGGGAACCGGCGTTAGGAAAACAGGTAGCTGATCGTTATACCGGCGTTTGCGGGCAGGGACGGCGAAACAAACGCTGAAAAGCCGGCTTATTTGTTTCAACTTTTACTGTCACTTGTAGCCTGTTCGGGAGGATACAGCGAAAGTCATATGTGCCTCAGTTGCATAGGGGGAATAGGACAAGCAGCATAACTCTGAAATATAACTTGTATCAAAAAGTAGTGATTAAACGCAAGGCAGGGACTCACCTTTGCATGCTACTCTACTGCGGGCATTTATGATGCTGCGGTCGTACTTTGTAGTTGCCATAGGCCTAATTGGGCTGCGAAAGCCGAGTTCTCTAACATAACAATCACGGAATTGCTTGTAAATTAGTGATGCCTTGAAAATATATTGGAGGGATTAAATTTCAGATTAACAATAATTAGATGGAAAAGGCGGACATTGTTACAACAACAACATGCTTGCATAATATAAGTATAAAACTTTTATATGCCGAGTCACATCGCAGCACGTTCAAGCACTGACTGACTGAAAAATGTATTTAATCATGCAAGAAAATAGGTGAAAAATAGCTGTATATTGTGGAAGAAAATTTCAAAAGTATTTTAAAGCTATAAGCAGTTTTATCACAGTTGATATTGTAGCACAGGAATGCTGGACCGTTGACAGCCTTGTAAATAATGTAAATTGTATAGTTAGTGTTTATTCTGCCATCATCGTGTTTTACTGTAGTATCACATATAGTGTTTAATGTTATATGTTGTATATAAGGGGGCGGCACAGTGATTAGTGGTTAGCACTGTTGCCTCAAGCCTCTGGGACCTGGGTTTGACTCTTTGCCATGACTCCATACTCCATGACTCCATACGTGTGGAGTTTGCATGTTCTCCTCATGTCGTTGTGGGATTTCCTCCAAGTTCTCCAGTTTCCCCTCCCCAACATGCTGAGGTGAACTGGAGGTTCCAAATTGCCCGTAGGTGTGCGTGTGTGAGTCTGCCCTGGGATGGGTTGGTACCCCCATCCTGGTTTGTTCCCTGCCTTGCACCCATAGGTTCCAGACCCCCCCTCTGACCCTGAATAGGACAAGCAGTTACAGAACACGGATGTGTGTTGTACGTAGCATGTGTGTGCATCCAGCGTGTGCTGCTGGGATGGCTGGCACAGTCAGCAGAATACATCAGTGTGTCAGTGAGTTGGGGGGCTGTATCCAGTCTGTTGGGGGGGGTGGGGGGTGGCTGAAAATTAAAGGGGAAACCAGATCAGCTTGACCTATGATGCTTGGGTCTGTTAAGTGCTATAACATTTTAACCAGAAAATCTTTTTTTCTTGTCTTATTAAACTGCTTAAATTAACGTCGTCATATTTCTTTTTTCGCTGTGACCTATCAGCTACAGATCTTGTCTTTTGTTTGTCTTGATGTGGTCAAAAAAAGTCTTGAAAATGGCAACGACAAATTATATCTATGAAATATATCAAAACAGAAAAGATCCGCGCCTCAGTATAATACATAGGAAAATATTGTCCATGTGTACTTGTAGGGTAGAATAATCATAACCGATTGTAAAATCCATTCATCTTCGAACTCCAGTACTGCGGCTGAGGTGCCCCTGGAACCCGTCCCAGGCAGCCCCAAGTAAATGGCAGGAGACACCCTGGATGGGATGCCAGTTCATCACGGGGCACAAAGTCACGCCCACAACGGGCAAATTAGAGACACTAATTAGCTTAAGTGCATGTGCCTTGACTGCAGGGGGAAACCCACACGACACGATGCATGTTGAGAATACTGACAATACAACGCAGCTTTTTACTGAGAACTGATCAAATGATATGCAAGAGTCATGCAATCTTTTGAGATTATTTTATACTGTTTGCAAAAGTAAAGTGTAGTGCAAAAATAAAATACCCTATTCAATAAAGTCTAACTTTTCCCTATATTTCTTGGTTAAGGTCTGAATTTACATATTACCACTACTAATTTTTTCTTCATATTATTATTGTCATTATTATTATTAGTAGTAATTTTTTTTGTCTTATCTGATCTTCAATCCAAACTAGATAGGAGATAAAACTGAACCTGACATAATTCTTCAATATACCATTTAAAAGTTAGGTGGACCTCACCGTTTTTACATACAGTAACTGACCCCAGCAACATCAGCAGCAATAAATGCAATGAAATGCTTCCTGTATTGTTGGTGGACCGCTTCGACAGCACGTACAGCTCTACTTCAATCCTGTGACATTTCTAGGTTTACTAAGATGTCTGTCTTCCTGCAGCATCTCATCAGCGTTTGGGTTTGTACCCTCTTATTGAATGTTCCTGTTCCTCAGCCAAGCTGTTATACACCCGCTAGCGTGTTTCCGATTACGACCTGTGCATATACTTGTCCACTGTGACTTGTTGCGAGTGCAGAGAAAGAAACAAGCATGAATACAAATTATATACCAGGGTTAGTCAATTATTATTATTATTACCGAGGTGCAAATTCCATCCGCGACACACAGCTACAGTCCAGGGACTGAGGGGGGGTCCTCAGTAAATTTTGCAGATCATCGGGGGATCCCCCTGGGTAATTTTTGATGATGAGTGGGGGGGGGTCTGACTGGGAGGAGGTCTCTCAAACATGTGGTCTGGATTTAATTGCATTTTGGAGTTCACCATTCCAGTACCCGTGCTATGGAATATACAGAATATACAGCCTTTTACTGGCCACAGAAATTTACAATGAAGGAGAGTGTTACATTTCAGCAAGTCCTGCAGCTCCTCTCTCAAAAGCCAGTAGTCAGGTCTAGTATTACCCAACTCTCCGATTGTTTAATTATAATTAATAATTAGAAGTCCTAAAGCATACAAAATTTATAATAAATAGCACATCCATTTAATAATGTTGCTAACTGAAATACATTAAAAAATATCAAGAGACCGTGTGTGTGTGTGTGTGTGTGTCCATGTATAAAATTCACACTCACCTCTGCTGAGCTTTTTGGTGTTATCTACCACAATTAAAACCATTACTGACATCAGCGTAACAGACACTTTTGAACATTCCTATTTTACCATCTGAACTGGATCATTGTTTTGCAAATACCTCTTAAAAACTTATACATCATCAAAGAATGAACGTTGCTCTCAATGCTGAGCATAGGTACAATACTTACATCCTCTGCTTTTCTCCCGTATTTGTTTAAGCTGGCGCTATGTGAAGACAAAGCTCGTCGAAGTGGAGTTTACTTTGCACAGGACGGTCGCAGGATCAGCTTGTGACAGCTGGTGCAGCTTCGTACTATAGAATGCAGAGTTAGCTTTTCGCAAGAATTAACAGCGTAGGTTAGGGCCAGTGAGTAGGAGTTTTTCAATACAGAATGCTCTTTTCCCACATGGTTCTGTGGAAATGAGAATGGTTATAGCTATTTGGGTAGTTTTTTTCGTCATACTTGAGCTGAGCATTTTTTATTTTTTAGGGGGTAGTGGTTTTTATCTTCTTACTTTAACATGTCTTCCATTTCCCCAGCGTACTTGCGATGATGGAGATTTAAACAGTGACCTCGGGTGAGATTGGAGCTTTGCCGCTGTCCAGATGCCCTCTTAGTCGCTTCCTGTCAGTTTTACACTCGTCTCTTGCAGAGATTTTGGAGAGAAAAAAATATTTACCCCTGTAATATTGAACGCTTTCTCAAGCATTCTTCATTTTGATAGCATAGATATTCTGTAACTTAGTGGAGTAACACAGCCTTATAGAACAGCAAACATACCTCTATCCAGGCTCCTGCAAATCTCTCCAGGAATTCAATTCAATGTGACTCTAGAAATTGTATTTTGAGACCTTCAATCCAATGGTAAAGGCAAGATTTTTTTTTAAGTTAGATTTATTGGAATGATTGCATACCAAAAGACTAAAAGAATCTTACCATAATTATTCCTGTATTTGTGCAGATATATTTTAAGTTTGACTATGAGAATTGGATATAGACATCATGTACAATTTTCTATAGCACTCACCCCATATCATCTAAATCTTATATGAATGAAGTCCTAATGATAGATAACTTATAACAAAAGGTATTTTTCCAAGTAAGAATTTGGTCCTATTTATGCCAAACGCATTATAACTGGTAAAAATATGGTAAAATTGGAGCAAACCATAACCTTTTGAACTCTGAAACAGCCATAAATTTACAATGCATGTACTGCCTAATTCTGAAAATGTCTTCCTCCAAATTACACTATATTGCACGGAAAGGCGATACAGGCGGTGAAACAAGGTTCTCTTCGCAAAGTTTCTGATCTTGTTGCCGAGCAGATTGGCGTATTGAAGATCACAGAGGAATGGCGCTCAGCCTTTGTTGACTTTCACAGAGCTTTTAAAGGAGCCAGACCAGGCCGAAAACCACAAAAGGAAGTATACAAACCCACAACACGTCAAGAAGAGCTCAGCTGCACACCGGCACTGGCCTTTGAAGTGCAAATAGAGGTTCAATAGGGGTTCCTTCAGTCTTATTTCCTTTCCCAGCAAGTAATACATTGGACATTGAAGAAATAATATCTAAAACCAATGTTAAACCACTGCTTATTTGTTTCTGCAAATGAGACCTTGACAATGATTCGGTTCACACTTACAAATCAAGGTGCTTTGGATGTATATAAAGTATCTCACTCTGCCCAGGGCCATCTCCTGGGACGTGAGGTGACCTGGGATGTGAGGAAGTGTGGCAGAAGTGACAGGGGGAAAATCGAGAAAGCTGGGGCTTTATTTCATGCGCCATCTGGGAACTATTGATGGAGGGCGGTCCCTGAAGATGAGGACCGTTCCCAAGGGAGCAGATTGCCCGCACCCTGATGACTGCCATGATTGATGAGAGGGTTGGAAAAGAGTCAGGTGGGTATGGAACCTCCTATCCTCTAAAGAGACAGATAGAAGGAGACGGTAGGATCTCAAGTGCGCCGCCTGACGCTCTGACCCCCTCCGATTTAAAGGCATTATACCTGATGCTTCTGAAGCTTCACCTTCAGTCCTGCCCAGAAGCAGAAACCACAGGAAACGCTATCCTGGTGTGGGAGTGTGGGGGAAATCAGCCGTCACCATTACAGATGCCGACGTCGCTGCCAGAAGAGGGCCAGCTGCTGCCGGTGTCGCCGGCTTGGCGAAGGGCCCACTGTGATGGCCGCGTCCCACCCCCCACCCCCGGGAAGGCCGACATGAGATCTTTGAAAGCTCCATTAGTGATAAATTAACAGCATATCGCCTGTCTCCCCAGGTGCTGAAAGGTATCCTGCGATTGAACGATCTCCAGAGAGATAGGCAAAACCACTGCTCTGGATGGGATGGGATACCCACTGCCCTCACAACAAGATGCAGCAGCGTCCGAAGCCCGACCAGAGAAACGGCCAATGGATCGCGATGAGCGTGAAGCCGATTCCTGTCCTGCGCTAACGCTGACCCTGATTTTATAGGTGCTCTCTGGACGCTGAGAGTCTTCCATTGACATCCCTGTGCAAGGGGGGGTATCTCTGTAGCTCTCTGACTTAAGATAAGTGATCTTAGTGTGATTATGAAGTATACCTCATTATCATAATATAAGCAGAAATTAATTAAAAGTTGAATAATTTACATAATTTTGGAATAGAGAAACTCTTACTAAAATGAAATATTGAGACTGATCTTGCATGTTTCCCAATAAGTTATCTTGATAAATTTCATGCAACTCTCTCCAAATTTATTAATCTCCTTAGCCCTCTCCTCTGAATTATCGTATCATTTGAATCTCCAAAAAATACCTCCATATCAATTTTTTTTTCTCCAAAAAGAAAACATCATAAATTGATATGCAAAGCATAATTCATAGTGCAATGACACTATTCTCTAAGCCAAAATATGAATTCCAAATTCTTCTTTTCTGTATATTGTATTGCATTATAAAAGGCCTTTTTGGCAAATCAGGCCCACACATATTAATTACATTTCTTTAATGTAATTTTTGTAACAGAAAACATTAAACATAGTAATATTGTGTAATGGAGATGTCTCATTTCACATCCAGCAGCCTGGGAAGGGCCAGTCGCTTGGCGCTGCAGTTTCTTGATGTGTGTGACACAATGTCTGGCACAATTAACATTCTGCACAGCAATGGCAGCGCTGCCAACAGGTTATTTATGTCTGATAAAGGAAGTAATTACATTTATTAAATTGACTTCTGGAAATGTCACCTTCAGTGTGATTCAGAAGTCATGGAAGCTGAAGACATCTTCCTACAAGATATACTGTAAAAAACAGAAGGTGGCTTTTCATGACTGAAATTTGACTGTTTTCACGGCTGTGGATGATGTGGATTTCTGACATTATATATACATATATATATGTGTGTGTGTGTGTGTGTACATCTACATATACATACATATTTACACACACACACACACACACACACTGTATATATACATACACACATATACACACACACACACACACACACACACATATATATATACACACACACACACACAGACAGGAAGAGCCATGTCAGGTAAGTGCAAAAGATACAGAGATGGGAGTAGTTAAGATAAAGATGACAGATGACAAATACATACGGAAGAAGGGCTGTTGCTTTATATATGTCTTCCATATAAATAACTTTGCTGCCTCAGGATATTAGATCAGATTATCACCGTTTGTTACTATAATTTTTATTTGGCTCAACCCAGAGATTCACAAGATTAAAGCTGTATATTCTTCAGTCTCCCAGCGGTGGACAGCTGGAGGTGAGCAGCCCCAGCTTTGGGGGGGGGGAGGGGGGTGCGGCCCTATTCCATCAGCACGAGAACATGATTGCGGAGAAATTAAGGTAATTAATGACTCACTCCTGGTTGTGTTGCAGCTTTGGGGGAAGGGGGGCAGTGAGTCTCAAGTCAGTAGAGCCCTTCAAGAAGCATGCTGTAATTACAGGGACATATCTGAGCGAAGTGACAGATAGCAGAAAAAACGTCACTTAGCTACTGCACATTTAAACAAACATTTAAGTATCAAAGGTATCAGTTCTAAATGGGTTCATGCCGATTGTGATATTAGATGTTAGTAAATCATTATGGTTATGGTTACCTGTATTTTCGAGATTTAACCTTAAAACAGATGGATGGATGGATTGACAGATTGATAGACAGATGGATTTTTCTAGTAAAACATCCTTTTAGCATTTTATGATTTGACATGACAAAGGCCTTCAAACTCCCTGTACCCCTGTGAAATTTACAGTGGATCATGCTATTTAATTAAGAGTGATAAATAAAGAAATCTCTTAAATACATTTAAGCATTTTAAAAAGAGAATAATTTGGTTTTTTATATTTCACTCAAACCCCAGCTAACATAATTACAAGGATTCAGGAATGAAATATCAATATTTAGGCTTTTAATTCTGTTCCTAAAATGATAATATGAATGATATATCAGTATTTTAGCAACATATTTTCAAGTAGATTCAAATAGATTTCACAACATTCTATTAATCACAGATTTCAAGTTATTTACATTCTCAGTTTTTGCAACGATTACACAAGTTTATTGCGTGCAAGAGGACATACAAATTTGCTCAGGTGGGGACTTCGAATTAATTGTTTTCCTCCCAATCTGGGAGAAGCTTATTCTTGTTAATTAAAGGAGAGCTACCAATTCAGTACCTGCAAACATTTATAATACGTGAAAAATGAGTCATTGTAATTAAACAGGATAGTGTCAGCAGTATCTGTCCAGAGGTGTAAATTACTGACCCCAAGTGTCCTGTCTGAGTCCCTTATTATATTGTCTTGTTTGTCACAAGATATTTCACAGCACATTTCCCCTTATTAGATCGAGTTATGCATATTAATTTTGTTTTTACATACTGCTATCTAATAATGTTAATGTTGCTTTAAATTACTGTACTAATGGAAAGTAAAACATTTAAATTCTATTGGAAAGTAAAACATTTAAATTCTATCTATTGCATTCATTTTTTTCCCCACGACAATTTAATAACTGCTTTCATTTTTTTAAGTTAAAATTGATGTGGACACAAATTCTATATGTAGACTTCAAAACATATCTAAGATCTTGTGGTTTATTCCAGTCCTGTTTAATAATTGCATAACGTAGACTACAAAACCATTCATACAACCATTCATATTTTTTTCTTGGGAGATATTAATTTCTTATGTATTTAAGTCAGCCAGGTACAAATCTCAATGTGTAGCCTTTCCTCGTAGTTGAAGTATGACTGTATTTCATAATATACCACAACATAAGCCGGGTATATTGTTCAATTTGATATTAAAATTGAGCTAATTAGTTAGTTAGCACATGGGTGTCATTAGCATGACATTGGTGTCAGTTATTTCGCTAAAAGATACGTCAATGTAAATTGCAAAAATGCACAACTGAAAAACCAAAAAAATAAAAAAATAAAATAAAATTAGAGCTCAATTCTTCCTCTGAGTGCTGGTTCCTCACTCTCTCTTCTTGCTCTCATCTAATCAGGCACCTCTTTTGCAATCTTACTCTTTTTCAGTCCAATAAAACAGTCAATATTTCATAGTTGTTTTCGAAGTACTGCAGCCATGAACACGAGGGTACTGTCGGCGGGGGGGTATCTTTGACCAAGGGACTTTTTTTTACCAGCAAATAGCAAATGGCAGTAGTGCTGTTTTGTCTCCTCGGCCCCCCGTCAGTGTGATATTTGGCCTGAGCTGTACAACATGCGGCTCAAGACACGCTGTCAGCAAAGAAAAGCACAGCCAGACAGATGAAGGACAAAGAGACCCCGTTCAAAAGAAGACGGAAATGTGTTTGCTTGCTTTCAAACAAATCGATGTGCTAGGTTTTGATATTTTACCTGCTTCTGGACATTGCAAAATCAATGGTGCTTCTTTAAACATTTCCCGCTTCTTTTATGCTGTCTGTTTTTGCTGACGCCTTAGGGGTTCGCCGTCAATCCTGTTACGAGGACATCAGCACCGATAGAGCTGCGGGGATCCTGGTTAGCGACGCTGATAAGACTGATACCGACTGGTGTTCCTCCTTCTCTCAGGCCACTGTGCCCTTCAAATCAGTTTGATATGGAGGCTCCTTGTCAGGGAACCTTTTTCATTGTCCCTCTCAGGCCACCATACTGTAGCTCAGAACAACCATGCCGCCTAGGTCAGGATCTTTCCAATGCAGCTCTCTGTCCCTGCATTTGAAAACACTAACTATCGCCATCTAACACACTATAGACCACAAGTATTGATTTGGGAACAATTAGTCATTGTAATTAAACAGGATCTATAGTGTCTGCAGTATCTATGTGAAGGTCTACATTACTGACCCTAAGAGTCCCTTCTGAGTCTATTATTATATTGTCTTGTTTGCCACAAGATATTACACTATGTTTCCCCTTATTAGGCTATGAATATTAAATTTATCATCACATACTGATATCTTATCGTTTTTATGTTGCTTTGAATTACTGTACCAATGAAGATGAAAGAAAAGACATTTAAATTGCATTCATTGCATTTTTTTTTTTTGAGTTTTCCCTTTGTGAGTTCAGTATCTACTTTTCTTTTATTTTTATATATATTTTATAAACTGGAAGGACTGATCTGGGAGGAATGCAGACTAAGCAGTGTACCCTCGCTGGAAGTGGATTCACGGTGTGGCAGAAGATGACTGCTGAATCCAGGACTCTGCTCCATGTTGCTGAATTCACTATTCTTATGTACAGTATACTGTGTGAGTGCTATAGTGCCTTTTTATACCATGTGCGATTCAGAAATGAAAACTCCAGTCCTAGTCCAGGTTTCCGAAAGTATGGCACGGATTGGTGAATTAAATTCAAAGGAAAAGTAAATAACTCAATTGATGCATTAATTATCATTTAAATTAAAGCATCGCTAAAGGTAAAGAAAAACAATAAAAGGCATTTATTCCCTCAAGCAAAATAACTCGCACGTTCTCATTTTTGAATGCTAACTGTTCTTCTCTGTTTCATTGCTGCCTTCATCCGAATACTAATGTGTCATCAAACAAAGCTTCCACTGCAAATTAAACATTTCCGACAAGAAAATAAGTATAATTTCACTTTGTGGGGGGAATGAGAGAAGACTGAACCTTGAACCTTTGAACCTTTCCCTTTCATTATTTCTGCATGCCTTAAATAAAAAAATCGATTTGCAAAACAAGGTTGCTGTCACAACTTGGATACAGAGAGCTCGGTTAAAACATGTTTATTGGCTTTCAAAAGTCAGAGCAGTCCAAACCAGGCTGTCCATCCATAATGCCAGATTTTCTGCCTGATGGTCCCAGAGTTGGACGGCACAATGGAGGACAGTTAACCCTTGGGACTTGGGGTTGCTGCTTGGATGGGCAGACTCAAAAGAGGTGCACAATAAACAGACTCAAATGCAGAACACTGGAAAAACCAGCAACAGGAAGCAGGAAATGGGACTGTAGCACAAAAACAAGACAACCACTACAAACCTAATACATGACAGCGACTCCGGATAACCAGGGAAGAAGACCCCAGATATACAGGATCATGAAAATCGAGACAAGATGCTGGGCAACCAAGAACCGCGAACCCAGGAACAAGATGTCGACTGTCAGAACCGCAAAACCGGTGATAGTGTCACAAATGAACGAAACCCAGCCTCACAAACCCAGCTTCTAGACTCCAAACTAAGCACAGCACTGCGCCATCCTCTCCAAAAAGCAATGAGAACTCAACCCAAAACAATGCTCACTGCTAAGTCTGAATAAGACTTCGACCTAGCTAATGCTGTCCCAGAGCAGACCTCAATAACCTGATCACAATGCAGCAATGGTATAACAGCTGTTCAATATGCAGCTAATAAAAATAATCAAGCAAACAAATAAACAGCATATTGAGCTTGAGGTATGCACGTTTAATTACTATTATAACTCCAAGGCCAGGTGACAGGGGTGATTGATTTGAAGTTGGTCAGCACAGCACTGGACTGGGTTTGACCAGCTGATTTCTCATGTTTCTGCCTTGGTTGTTTGAAATTAATAAACTGGAGCTTGGGAGAAGGCAATTCAGGGGCTCAGCGTCATCAATCATTCAATTTTCCAGTCTGGTCTCTAAAGCATTCTCACAAGTACTATATAAACCCCTCTATACTTCAGTAATCTGCTTCGCAATGCCTGCTGCATCTGTGCTCAGAAATCACACGCTCATCAACACCAGTGGTTCCCCAACACTAAATTACTCCAGACGCATTGATTTAAAAAGTTATTTAGCAGATATGCTTAAGCATTTGTCCCACCTTCCTGGTTACTGCTTCAATTAACTTCATATAGATATTTGATGTATATTAGGGGCAAAAGACATTGATAATGAGCATCGAAGGCAAATTCCAACTAATGTTAATAATAATTAAGTAAACATTAACTAATGTTGATTTTTATGCACTAAGGGAATTGTGTCACGGAAGGTTATGATGTGAGTAAATTGCCCTAATTCCTGTTCAGTGAGATTCTTTGAAATGACATCAGCTGTCTATCACCAATCACAGAGATTTAAGTGCTGTTTGAGAAAGTTAAGGTTACGGCCTGTGTGATTGGCTCATAAGCCATTCTTCATCCCTGCCTCTACTGTCCTGTCATCGAACATTGAACTGTCCTGTCTATCGAAAAGTAAAATAAAGTTCAATTAAATTGCTAGATCAAGACCATCAATAAGGGTTTGCTCACATCATTACTACTTCCCAGCACACTGTTCCGGCACATTCTCTTATCGCTGAGTGCTACTAAGCTTTGATACAGGTCTCTCATGATATATTGGCTTCAGATAATAACTTGGAGTTGGATGCTTACCTGAATCTGTGAATGAAAACAGTACAATTGAATGTTCACCTTCCAATGGCAAATGGTAGAAGCTTCAATCAATGTTCTGGTCCCTTTTCCTTTTCCCTCATTTCCCACAGACCCTTTGTCATAAATACTTCAAGCGCATTTTAAATTTAATAAACAGGCCCGAACACATTATGAAGGCCGTGTTCCTTTCTGAGCTTTCTGGATCCATTGGCATACTGGTCATCAGAAAGTGAGGCCATCACATCCCCGAATTTATTTTTCCTGCTTCATGCCGGATCGGGCAGGGGAATGCAGAAAGCTGCAAAACCGCAACGCAATTAGCTGCAAAGCTACGTGGATTTAGGGGCATTACTTAGCAGCTAAGACGATCAAATAAAGAAGTATCTTAGTTCAGTCAACTTATTAACTGGGCCTTACACTAAATCTGAATTGCAATACTGATTAAGTAGGCCACATGACCATATAAATTATGTAATATCTAAAAGGTGAAAACAACTGTATCTTTACAAATTTCAATGCAAACAATTAATAATCCAAGAACGCTTTATTTATACCCGAAAGAACACACATTGCTCTTTAATATGACACCAAGGTTATATGGTAATTTGCAAACACAAATTGTTCTTCAGTATGAGACCAAGGTTATATGATATTTGCAATTTAAAATTTCCCATTTGCATTTTTCAACAATTGTAGATGATAATAACAAGTTAAACAGAGTAAAGGTTATTGCATTATCTGAAGCATATTTAACTGAAATTATGTATCGCATAATCGTGAGAAAAACTTAAAAAATAATAACTAAAAAAGGCACCTGTATTTTCACTGCCATTCATTCGCGTGATGCATCTTAATAACCAGTTCAATCAATTCTTCTGACACAATATTGCTGATACTGTATAATGTCATGTATGAAACTGTAACTTGCTTATGAATCACAATGCTTAATACATATTTGACAGAGCCTGGCAGCTTGGCCAGCACTGCCATGTGACACTGGATTTTGGCAAGAGACTGCAATTTATTGTTCTTTTTCTGTCCTGGGAACACATGGGGTGGAAAAGCGGGAGTGTGTGCTCAGAACAGATTTTATGGTTGAAATTGCAAGTAGAAGAACAGAAAAAAAAAACTGTTTAAACTAGGAAGAAAACACTGAAACTACAGCTGTTTCTTCAAAGAAGAAGAAAAATGAAACGATTTGGTCTGGCTCTTACAGTCAGAGGAGCCTCACGCAATGAATCATGGGACAGGTGGTATGGATCAAGACAGATAGGGGTGATCACCTGACTCAGCCTGCCGTGACGGACAGAGGCTCCGCCCCTCTGTTCATGCCACCTGTACCTTCATTATACTTAAATGTGCTCAGCTGTGTGACAAGCATGGTTCACAGTCACTATATTTTATAATTATATTATATTATCTTTATAACATTTTTGTTCTGTCGGAAATACAAAATATTGCATTAAAAAGAACTTTATAATGAAAACATTTTGAAAAAGGAAATATATTTAACCTGCTTGGGTTAAAGGTCACGTTTACCAAACAACCATGTTTAGTATTTATATGTGACAAGCTTTCATAAAGATTATAGTAAAAATATGAATTTGCTTACAGCATATAAAGGGAAAGACATAGCCTACATTATAGTATGGTGATTACTGGACTGAGATTCTATGGCTGTATAGTGACTAAGGACTAAGGATTTTTATGAGTGATTGCCATAGATTTTCCTTTATCTAGATTTCATGCTTAAAACTTGTCTCAAATGAAAAGATTGAGTTTATGTGTGTGTATA
>JAODLC010000002.1:594263-607128 GCA_026781145.1 Hippopotamyrus pictus
ACCCACACAGGCTCACACAAGGCAGACACACACAGGCAGACACACACAGGCTCACACAAGGCAGAACCACACAGGCTGACACACATAGGCTCACACACACAGGCTCACACAAGGCAGATACACACAGGCAGACACACACAGGTTGACACACACAGACAGACACACACAGGCAGACACACACAGGCTCACACAAGGCAGACACACACAGGCAGACACACACAGGCTCACACAAGGCAGACACACACAGGCAGACACACACAGGCTGACACACACAGGCAGACACACACAGACAGACACACACAGGCAGACACACACAGGCAGACACACACAGACAGACACACACAGGCAGACACACACAGGCACACACATGCGCATCCGCACACAGCAGGCTATTTGGAGACACCAGTTCACCTAACTGCACGTCTTTTCACTGCAGGCAGAAACCGGAGAGCCCAGAGGAAACCCGCAGACGAGAGAGAGAACAAGCAAGAGCACTCACACAGAGAGAGCGAGGCGGGTTTGCAGCCACGGAGCCCGCAGGTGTGAGCTGACACCACTACTGTCTGCACCCTCTGACATCACACGCTGCTTCTCACTCTGACGAATCTCCTCCTATTGTTTGTTTCTTTACGCTCCCTTTAAAACGTGTTACCAGTATTTTACCTCGAGACGGCTCCAGCAATGAGAGTAACAAAGCTTTTGAAGGTTGCGTAGGATTACTCTGCCCTGTCAGTCATCAAGTGGTTTAACCCACGTTCCATTAGTTACTCTGTTGGTTCCCAACGGGTTGAATCAGTTGGTGATTGACAGGTGCATGGATAATCCCACCCCCTGCGGGGTATGAAAGCCTTATTGTACCAGTACTTAGAGCCATTATGTTAATTGTTATGAAACGGCGTGCTGGTACAAATTTATATATTTTTTGTCCCATAATTATACATTTTAATTGATCAGCAGAAAGCCAAATAGCGTGGTGATGGCTGGGAGGTCATTTCTCCTTACAATTCTAAGGTCAGACATGTTTCAGATGCAGCATCAATGTCATTGAGCTGATGGTTATAAAAAAAAGTAAAAGTGAACTCCACTGGGCGCAGCTTTGCCTCATGGGGGATTTCGGCCTGCCCATTTTATAAACAAAAACCTGTAATAGATGCAGAAAAAGATACATGACATAATGACACTCCTTTTGGCACATAATGGGCGAGGACTTAATTGGAATCAAATATCTTTGCCTCAGCAGTTCTATCTGGCTCAGTCAGGGAATCAGTCTTGATTCTCTCACGTCATTAAGGCATATCAATAAGTAACGATTTTTATTGAAACCTCTGAGTGCCCTCTCAAACACACAATAGGACACAATGTTTGCAGTTCAGGTGATGTCTTACTCTTGCTCATTATTTTATTTAGAAATTAAAGTTAAAATAACTCATGCCTCTATATTTGCTATTAATATATTATTATTGTTATTATTAAATTATCCTCTTTTCAGAGGATAATTTAATTTGTAATATTCTTTACATTTCCTGAATGTTCTTATGCTGCACGGCTGATCTTTGCGTAGCACTTTACTTGAGGGGTCACAAATAACTTACTAGTCAAGAACAAATCATGAAGTAATACAGTTCATGCATGAAATACATGAACCATCATGATTCATGATGAACAAACGTGGGATCAGTGCATAACTAACATCTTAGTTACTGGTTAATTAATGCATTAAGTAAGACTGTACTACTACATTGTGCTCCCACACGTAAAGCGTTACCGGTGTTTGAATAGTCTTATTAGGTTCTTGCTTTGCTAGAAGTTGTGTAGACCCTGCTGCAATACAGCTACACTTCTATACCTGAGCATTGATTGGAAGCTCAGCGCAGCTACACTTACACCTAGTTGACTCCTTGACAGCATGTAGGTTTGTAATGTGCTTTTGGCCGCACTTTTACATCACTTTGGACAAAAGCATGCGTTTAATATGTAAAATGGGTAACACTTTACTTGATGGGGCAGAAATACTTAGTAATAAGTCAGTTACTACTGAAGTACAAATCATAAACAAATATAGTTGCTACTAGAGAAGATGCATCATGCATCACAATTCATTAATGATGAACAATCAAGAGATCTGTATTTCACTTGTGTTGTTCATGACTTGTTCCATCAATAGTTCCTCCAATAGTTCCTTCAGTAGTTCGTTAAGGTTTACATAATTTACAGATATAGTAACAAATACAGTAACTTCTTGAAATAAAACATGCATCATGATTCATTAACGGTGAATTAGCATTAGATTAGTATGTAGCTAAGAGTTAGTTTGCAGTTAATTAATACATAAGTAATAGTATACTATATATCATTAATATACAGTAACAGTATATTATTTGTGCCCCGTCAAGTACAGTGTTACCGTAAAGTGTAAATGTAAGTCAAACTCCTCATCAGTAAACAATGAATGTAATGACACATCTAACAACTTCTCAGTGGCCAACTTATTAGAAGTACCTACTCATTACCAAAACCAGCCTGTTCCTCCAAACAGCAAGGCATGCAGCTGCAGCATGCAGATAGAGTCAAGTGCAAGATAGATAGTCAAGAGCATCAGTAACTAGTGGTGCATAAGCATAATGGTGAAGATGCCTGATCTAAGTGATTCTGAATGTGGTGTGATTGTTCGTGCCAGGTGTGGCAGACAGCAACTGAGAAACAGACACTTATGATGGGATTTTCACAAACTGCAGTGCCTTGAGTTTACAAAGAATGGTGTGATGAGAGAAAAAAAAAACATCCAGTCAATAGAAGTTCTGTTGCTGTAAACACTGTGTTAATGAGCGAGGTCAGAGGAGAATGCCCAGACTTGTTAAAGCTAACAGGAAGGCCACAAGTGCAACAATAACAGCTCAGTACAGCAGTGTTGTTCAGAAAGGTAAGTTTGAAAGCGCAACTGGCTCGCCCTTGAAGTGGCTCGGGAGACATAAGGAGGCCCTATCTGCTAATATACAGGGATACCTAATGACGTGGCCCCTGGGTGAACGTGGAGCAGATGTGTTTTATGTGGTGAGATAGGATCCACATCATAGGATGGTGATGTTTCAAATGTGTTACTTGAGTTATTTGTTTGTTTGCTTGATTCAAATATTCTTTGACTATCATTGCTTTTAGACTATAGAAATAACTGGAAGAAGAAGGTCTTACCTAAATCACTTGCAATGTTTAGCACTGTATTGCATTACATAGCCTAGAAAGAGAGTTAAAGAAAATGGGCTTAAAGCTTGTCAGTGTTATTATACATCTGAAATACTGCTGTCAGAGAAAGCATTATGTATTGTATATTCAAGCTATAAACACACACACACACACACAAGCATGCGCAGACACACATAGGTTTGTAATTATATGTTTTTGGGGACTCTCCATTCATTTCATTTCTATTCCAACATCACAACCTTAATCTTAACCATAAGTAACTAAACAAAATAAGAGACTTTTGGTATTTTTAGTTTTTTTGATCACATTTACAGATCATTGTGGGCACCTTCTTTCTTGTGCTTTCTCTGTGTCTGTGGATTTGCCTCTAACTGTTTTCATACAGAAATGATTGTAAATAGTTTAATAAAAGCAGTGAGGTTACGCATTATCTATACTTTAATGTATATTAATGGCATATTTTGCTACTGCTACAGTATTTCTGTAAGTGTGGTCTGTGCTGTGAGTAACTGGGCACTTACCTTTGAAATTTCACAGTCTGCACAGACCTGCAAAGATCCCGTTATGGTTGTGTGGGGTACTGGCAATGGTTGTTGCCTGTTCTGTTGGTACCTCAGCACCGATTTATAATCTTATGTGATCAGCTAGTGTAATAAACTGCTGTAAGGTCTGCTTGCACCCCTGCACCGGAACGTGATGGGAGCGATGTCCAGGGTCACATTTTCTGTCCCGAATCCGGTACATGCGTCTCCCACAACACCCGAAGGAACCCAGAGCTAGGCGCATTGCTTGCTTGTTACGGGCACAGGGAATCCTTCTGGGAGCCGGAGACTTGCGGATAATAATCAGTTTACTTGAGATGGGGCGCACGGTGCAGCCTGGTGGAAGTCATAAGCGGCGTGTTACCTGGTAGGCCGTGTAGAGTGGCCAGAAAATGTGTGTGACAAGAAAAGTTCAACATCTTACTGTAAAAACATATAATCAGTTAGAAAGACCCAAAAACGTATATATACATGTACATATAGTGTATATAACATATCATATAGGCAGTAATTTGTACAGTTATTTATATTATATTTATAAGTGTATGTACATCATGTATATACAAGAATCTGTTGTTGGCAGCTGATTCTTGCTAGACTTTCAGGACCATTGGTCAGTTGATGCAATTGCTGCGAGCATGACAATAAGGGTAGATGTGGATGAGCAGATAATAAGGTACAGAGATCTGTTGGGGATGTGGAATCCTCTCTCAGTGTACTGTCACTAAGCAGATGTTCGGGTATCGCTGGAGGTCTACGATGGCGGGACCAGCTGTCCGGAGCTGCTGGCAGGAGCGGAAGGAGCGAAGGGACTCAGAGTCGGTTTATGTTTGGTAATTAATGTCTGCCGCATGTACAGTATGTACATAATGCATGTCTTCTGTGCCATCCCTGTCTGCTGTGATACTCGTCAGACATTTTGTAGGGAAAAAAAAGCTGAGTAACAAATGCAGCCAGATTTTACAAGACAACAAAGAGAGATACACTTGCATTTGCTATTCCCTTTACTTTCTAGCCAATTAATCACTCTCATTCCGACATGCCGGAAAATGCGGTGTATGCCCAACGCGGTTCAATTGTGTGTTGGATGTGATCCCTCAAGACATTCCGGACCGACACAATCAAAGCTCACTTGTCAAAGCTTGAGTTAATCAAGAGTGTGAACAGTTAATCGGGTTAGCGCTTTCCGCTAACACCTGCCATCCATTCTGCTTAGGGTTTCCTCTGTGCTCAATAAAAGCGTTTTATTTCAATTAGCTTGTTATCAGAGTTTAGCACATTTAGAGAAGTTTCTTTGAACTTTCCTGAAGATAAAGCGAGATTTCGTAACCATGTAGAATTTTAAACAGGCAACCAGGAATAATGATATTTGAAAATATCCATTGTATTTTGGCTTTTAAAATGTATTTTTATTTATATTAGTTGAATCACTAAATGACCCTTTAGCAAGTGACCTTTTTATGTCCCTGAAATACAGAGAAAGTTACTGTCATTTTAAATAAACTGAATAGCCACTTAACGTCACATAGTACACATTACTTCTGTTGCTTAAAGCTACCAAATAAATTCAACGCTAAAACAGTCTTAATGGACATGTTTAATTGTTCGTATCAATTCATAGCAGAAGCAAACCCAAATGTGCCATTTCTCATTGTCTGTTTTCATACAGTACATGGTATCAAGTAAAAACTGGCAGAATAGACTCCTGGATTGATGTGCGGTTGAATTTAGTATTGTAGAGCGGTTCCTGCTGACAGATTTTTGCAGTATTAATCTGGCTGGTTTAGGAGGATAAAAACCGCGGCTTCGTTTAGCTTGCCTGTCTTGTTTGGTATTCATCAAATTGAAAAAAAAAATACTGCAATACTTGCTTCGGTATGTGTCTTTGTAAAAGTTAAAACAGTCGACTCATCAGAAATGTATTTACACAGAAAAAAATGCAAAACCTTTTGGACAGTGCGGTCAGCGTGCCGAACAAATCTTTAACGGAGGCAGGATTTCGAAACTCTTTGGATAACAACCGCCCTGCTGTGAAGACATGAGTAGGAGTCAACGGATGTTCTCTGATTGACTGCCCCCTAGGCAAAAATTTATGTAGGATTTTAGATGAAAAAAAAAGAGTTAAGCTAAAGAAACCAGTGGGGTACAGATTACCGACAAAGCGCTGCTGAGCAGCTCCTGCAGGGCGAAGACAGGAGGATGGGGAATAAGGAGGCGCTAAAGGGAAAGAGCAAGAAATCTGAATCCCAGGTTTATTGGATTTCCTGACCTGCTTGGCTAAGGGCACCTGGGATGGATTGTACCCAAAGGACCCAAGGAGACGAAGGTAATCTGGGTGAATAATGAAGATTTTCTATAGACATATGGATTGTACTTGGTTTCTGGATGTTCTCTGGTTAAGGATTTCCAGAATCAACAAGGATGCATCTGAGATAGATTGCCAAAAAAGGTAGCATTGAGTTCTGCATGACATTGCAGGTTGCATGCACCTTTTAGTTTTTGGTATAATTGTAGTATAAAAGTTGCAAGGTGTTGTTATAAGCCAGAAATGGCAATGCAAACGGGTTTATCTGCCACCCCTGGAGTATTTTTTCAGGGTTAAGGGTCATTGTCATGGGTCCACTAGTAATACAATTACTGACCATGGGATTTGAACTGGCAACCTTCCGGTATGGAATGCTTCACAAATTTTCAGGTCATCCTGGATCAAGAGCAATGCTTATCTCTGCATTGTTCCAATTTTACTCTATGTGCAAGCATATATGTACATATATGTGCATATGTCTCTTTACATGCATGTTACTAATTAAGTCTCATGTCACTTGTTGAGCCATGATGACATATAGATATATGACAATCGCGTCACAGTTTATGTGCAAGACTAATGACAGTAACACATCGTGGAACATGGCACTGTGGGTGAAATTCATCTTCAAATGCATTTCATTATGTCATCCGCCCTACTAGCTTATGAAATCTTTCAATCACTAATCATTCCTTATTTTATGATACAGATATCTGTTACACTATTTGTTTCAGGCAGATTGCCTTTGTTCAAAACTTGTAGTCATCAAAATATACCCATATAAGTTTTTGACTGGTTTGTTTTTGGTTAGAGAACCAAACGACCCTTTTTGCATACTTTCTCAGCTTGTCTAACACCTCTTATTCCAAGGTTCCCAGTAAAACACCACGTTTCATTCTCTGTTTCCCGTGTTACACAAGTCTGTTCCCTGTCGCAAAGAACAAGTTTCTCCACAAATACTGTGCTTATGTTTTTATATTCTGGAAATCTGTAGCTGTACTTCCACATGATATAAATATAAATCTTACGGAGTACAATCTTACAGCCATTCCTGTAAATGTATTTTTTTTGCCAGGAACGCTCATTCAGCTCACGGTTGAGCTGATTCTTGAGCCAACTCCTGAATGCAAAGCGACTGAAACAAAGGACACCCTAGACAGGACAACAGCATACATTACCAACAGGTCTATAAAGCTCATAAAAGTGTTTGATAGGGTAGATATGTCTGTATTACACCTGTTTCAAAACATATATGAAATAAGTTTAAGCAAAATGGTCCAGTATTACATCATAACTTATGACATTCCATTATTCAGTTTAATTTTGCATTCTTAAATGGTTTACATATATATTCTGTTAAGATTACCAATAAACATAATTACCACTTCCATTCAGCATAAAGCTAATGTGTTAGAATGTCCTCTAAATAATGTAAAAGGCTTGCTCTGTATTGACCTGAATGAATATCAATATCGGCATCAATCCTATACAGTATCACGTGATGAATTTATTCACTTACAGCCCTAATTGTATGTTAAAGCAATTCATTATCAGACATTAACATTTGCATAGACTGACCGTACATCTCTAATAAAGATGCAGCAAGCACCCTTTCGAGAGCAATGAAAGGAGAGAGTCTCCAGACAGTAGATTACTAGACTTGAACTGACTCCTGAGAGAAAAAAGACATTTCCTCACTCTTTCCCACATTTGTTTCAACAGCCCAGCCGATCCCCAAGGGAAGACAATCTCCAATGTGAGGTAATCTGCAAATCGATGACGGTGGTTGTAAGACTCCTGATAATCCATGTAACCTCAGCTGGGGCTGAATTCACCGACCTGCAAAGTAAAAGTCCTAATTGCCAAAAAATGTATTACTAATTTTTTTGTTTGATTTATATATGCATGTTAGTAATATATTAGATGTACGTGCATTCAGACACAAACACACACACACACACACACACACACACACACACACACACACACACAAGTTTAAGAAATTTAAAAACAAATTCTGAACGAGAAATGACTGTTAGCTTGAGATATATGCTGCTGTCCCATGAGGAAGGTAGGCGAGGCAGTCAAGCACAGTGAAAATGATGTGTTAAATGCATCATTTAAGCAGAAATGCCCAAGTGGCCATTCTTTGGCAATGAGGTTTGTTAGGTGCAATGCAAAGCTGAGAGAGAGCACCTTTCCAGTTTCCAGTTTGTAAAAGCACTTAGAATTTTCCATTTCTGGATAATTGTGACTTAAAGTGTGGTTAGATAATACTCTGTGATAACTGAATAAAACAAACAAAATGTTTCTGTTCATAGTTTTCATTCATTTACTGATCAAAATGTCCCAGTGATTAATTGGGAAAAATTATGTGAATCTCTCGGATCATCAGTTGATTTAAAGGGGATAATTTGAGTTAGGAGTATCAGTCAGTGGGATGACAATTACATGTGTGTGTGGGTGGGTGGTCTTCTCATATTAAAAAAACAATGAAAGTCTGCTCTTCACCACACAAGTTCATGAACACCTGCCTCTACCACAAGTGATGCCTGACAACCTCAGAAAATAAAAAAAGTTGTCAATGCTCATCAGGTTAGTAAAGGGTGCAGAACAATTCCTGCAGACTTCAGGCCGTGCTAGACTACTGTCAGGCAAATTGTGTACAAATGGAGAAAATTCAGCGTCTTTCTTATTCTCCCCAGGAGTGGTTGTCCAGTAAAAAAAGGCACTGCAAGAGCGAGACGTATACTATTCCTGGAGATTACAAAGATCCACAGGGTAACATCTCTCTACCTATCATCAGGCAAACACTGAATAAGAATATAGTATCAGGGAGGACAGCACGGTATACTCTCCAGGAAAACCATCGCTGCCCATTTAAATTTGCTAAACCAGCAAGCTGAGCCTGAAGACTCCTGGAAAAATGGACTGGGGAGAGATGAGTCAAAAAATTTAGCGATGTATATTTTTGCTGAATGCATTTATTGGGCAGTGCAGGTTAATGTCAGGTTATCTATATGTGGACTGAAGCTCAGTGGGGTGTGGGGTCCTGTAGCATGATAACTACAATAAACAGATAAATCTATTAAATGATGGTGTGTATATATGTGCAAGAGATTTTGTGTTTTGGAAGCCAAAAACCAAGACTATATTCCGACAGGAATCATGTGGCAGTAAGTGAGGATGTGAGCTCATGCGAGTAAGCCCACAAAAATCACAGCGTTCTGTAAGGAGGAATAAGCCAAAAAAACTGATGTAATAGACATGCAAAATTGAACATTTGGACCGTGTATGTTTAGGTATAACTGTACTGAAATTACTACAAGGTTTACGGCAGTCTTTTTTGATGGACAGCTGTTGTACTCTATAATAATGTTGATAAGAAAATGGTCATATTGTGAAAATAAAGCTTACATGTAAATTCCAGGCATGTTTTGTGCTATGATTGTAATTGTGTATAAACATTTTAAATTATTTTGATTCAGTATGACACCGTTGCTTCAGGTAAATTGACCAAGTAATTAGCAAAGGGAAGGTGTTAAATATCTTATTAAAATAAATACATACAATAAATGTTTCAGCATTAATGGCTGTGTATCTACTGCACTATGTTTAGTGTTAATACACATAAACAGGTACCATAAGTTTAGACGTTTAAGCCTGAAAAGCTTTCAGCCTCTTCACTGTGTTAAAGAAGAGACCTTGGGTTGTTTATGCAGACGGTGGCCTTTCCGTAATCCAAGCATTTCCCCTGTTTGTCCCAAAAGCACTGATTGCCTTTAAGAAGACAAATAAAGTATATCCCTAAACTCCCCTTGGATCAAGCTTGTCCAATAATTATTCTACCTCTGGACAAAGAACAAGTGATGTTGAGTGGACCTGCCCATCTCAGTACAGACAGTCGATAAATCAGGCTATTTACAGCATTTCATTTCTCACGTCTCGAAAAGCAGCCTTTCAGTCTTTGTATCAGAACAGAATTAATTCCACACACCTGATTTTATCATTCTATACTTAATTAGCAACATGTAAATGTGAATGCTTGCTAGAGATGTACCAGAAACCTATCCCCGATAGACCTATAGTTCGCAAGAGATCTCTAGAAATCTATCTGTGTACACAAGAAATAGTACCTAATGACACAAGTTATATATAATAAACAACATGCATGCATATTTTTTTATTCGATATTCAGGCAAAAAAATGTTTGTCGCTAGATAAATGAATCAGAATCTATTCTCATCATTATTTACACAATTTAAATAAATGTAAAGAGGTCAAAACTGGAGGTTGAAAAAGGACTCGGGAGATTGTGTGGAAAAGGGAAATCCCACCGAGTGGAACTCGAGTCATTAATAAAGCTCCACATCTCGTAATATGTCTCTGTAGGGCTTTGCAGTTTGGAGGAAGGTGAGGTGATGAAAAGAAGCATCTGATCCAAGCATGACAGCTCTCTCCGACTCTTCATTAATGAGTCTTATGCCAGGACGACTTCTTCTGAGGCTTTATACTTCTTTTTTTTTTTTTTTGTATTTGTTGCTACAGTTCACCCTCAAAAGATTACTGAGCTTTTGAAAAGTCTATAAAAGTAGAATTTTAGCTTTTCCTAGGTCACTAGCACCCTCCCCCTCCCAGCGCCCTCCCCCTCTGAGATTTAAACATTTTCTTTATAGCACACAATGATTTCCTTATAAGTGCAAACTTTGTGACTTAACGATCAACTGTCATGTTCGTTTTATTTTAAGAAAGACTCAAACTGTACATTGGAGCGTTGATTGAATAGGTCACGGAAAATTTCATAGTCCTACCTGGGAGAGTGTTATGCTGTCGTCTGTGTTATATTCCAGCAGGATATTCACAAAGACTGGCTGCATAAGCCTCAAGTTACAGACCTCTTTTGGACAGCATTAAATCAATGATATTCATCCAAGCTATGCTTAAAGTTGTGTGCGCATTAAAACCATTGGGGTGACGTGGTAGACTTTGCATTTGCAACTCCAAGCTTCTGGGATTGATTCTAACCCACGTAGTTCTGTTTTTTATTTATTATTATTTTTTTTTTCTTGCGGATTTTGCATGTTTTTCTTGTGGGTTTCCCCTGGCTACTCTGGTTTCCATCGGCAGTGCAAAAACATGCAGTTTGGTGAATTGTTGTCTGTAAATTGCCCTCAGCGCACCAATGATTGTGTGACCTGTGAATGGCCAGCATTTTGTCCAGGATGTCCCCAGCCCTAATCTTTCTGGGATTGCTTAGAGGCTCTCCATGACCTCACCGAGTAAAATTTGTTTTTGAAAGGAAAAAAAAAAATCACTTCGATCTAGTACTTATCTAGTACAGGATCTCGCCTACACACACATATATTTCTCCGAAGCAGAGAATATTAATCTATTGTGTTCATTGCATGTCATATGCATCTGAAATTAGGAGATTTTATCTCTTTAATGGATCAGCAGAGGCTAAAGGAACATAAAATAGCCACCAGTAGCAACCTGACGTATTTCCACACACTCTGCCCAAGATGAGTCTGGCTCATAGTTGGAGTGGTCCCACTCTATTTGTGTAACTTCTCATTGACACATTGACAGTCTGAGGTTACCTGCTAGTCGCCGTTCTGCCTCAGTAAGACCTGGCGTGATGTTGCCCGAGCCTCCGGCTACCAGGCATGACTAATTCACCGCATATAAGGAACAGGCATAAATGCGGAACAAGCGCTTAATGCCACGCAACCCCACAAATTGTCATAGCAACCTCAGCGGCTAAAAGCCAGGCCGCATTTGCATCAGCACTTCAAGGGAATGATGAAATCCAGCTTTCGGAGTGGCGCTGTCGGTACCGCGGTGCGGCGGAATGATTAATAGTGCACATTTACGCAAAAGCTGGGAGAGTAACATAGGATGTGGTCACTCCATATTACAAGGAGAGAAAGGGAAGGTGAGGGAAGGACCAACGCGATAAACTGAATTCAGACAAAGTTTATCTTTCTAATATTCCTATGGGTAACAGCCTGTTAAAATTGCATCCTAAAACCTTACAGAAAGGGACTGAATAAAAATACGCTATTACTACTATTAAGAAAAAAGTTAGAAAGAGCAGTTTATGTATTCACTTATGGAATCACTGTTTTTATTATGATTTTTCCTGAACGTAGTTACTGAATTCCTTAATCAAAATTCTGACTTGCATACTTAATAATTGTTGATAATTCAAAACAAATACTCATCAACTAAAAAGCAGCGTGTGTTAAGGTACATGAAATATATTGAGGTAGATAAAACATAAATGTGAGAACTGTTCGAAGTGATGGAATGACTGAATCCACATCTGGCTTATGTCTGGCAAAAGGGGAATGATCCTCTCAGTTTCAATTAAATGAGAATCAAAAATAAATTCCATCACCTCACACACTGGAAGTTTGACTCACATGCAGCGACATATCGATTTGAAAGGTGTCCTTTAAAAGGTTAAATGTAAAGTACACCGATATTGATCACAAGATCTGTCTTCCATAATGTTTGGACTGTCAGTGGTAAGTCAAAAATCTGTGAGAAATATCTGTATGCACGCATGCAACTAGGTAAGAATGTGTGCACATACCTTTTAAGCATTTATGCATGCTTGGAATATATGTCCCTATCACTGGAAAATGAATGTACTCTTCATCTATTACTTGACCAAAGCTATGGAGAACAGCAGAGATGAAAGTGAATTAAAATATTAAAATATTAAAATTTAAATTATTCTGGGGGCCTGTACGGGGTATAACAGTATTTCCCATTTTCAGGGTAGAAAGTTTGAAGAAAAGAAAAGAAAAGG
>JAODLC010000002.1:607141-621500 GCA_026781145.1 Hippopotamyrus pictus
TAGAGCCTACACTTCTGGTCCAATGTTTTCCACTGACTCCAGAAAAAAATAAATAAATAAGGTGCTTTCATCCGTAATCTAAAATTGCCAGAAGTCGGAATCAAGTACGTTTTAAAGCGCTAATAAATCTTTTAAAATGGAGTGGGCTCTGTGATAGTCGTATGTCCAGAACCCCTCAGGCTGAGACACAACACACTGAGAGAGTATAATCTGCTGTGCCTTGGAAAGCTCTGTCATCATTCTTTAAAAATGATCTTTTTCTTGTTTTATTTTAACCCCCCCCCAGTACTTTTCCATTCCATTTTTGATTGGTACGGTATTTGATTAATACGTGCCTTTATAAAAAGTTGATTCATACTTTATAATTTGATACTTTACTCATTTATCGAATGTTTTGCCCAGTGATTTATGCTAAAACGATTTAACACCCCACTCACTTTTTTTTTTAGAACTCAAGAAGCTACAGGGTCATACCTCAGCCACACCCTGCCAGTCCATTTATAACTGTTATTGTAATAACTCTAGCAAGGGACGACCTCCCAGGTACCCATGCCGAAGGCAGCAAGCCTTAACGGTATTACCAACAGACCAGCCTCCCTGGGATCACTCGAGCGTCCCCTCCGGGACGACATCCGCTGACGGGTCTCGGGGACTGCAGTAGCCCTCAAGGACCCACACCTCTGTCTTTCTGTCCCACCTGTAGGGTACTTATCTCATCCTGTAGGGGCGTCTCTGTGAGCAGCCTGCAGTGAGACTGAAACCATAGACAAGTGAGCATCATGAGGAAAAGCCCTAGGAATCCTAAATTATTAGAGTACACACGCACACACACACACACACACACACGCACACACACACACACACACGCACCCACACACACACACACACACACACACACACACACATGCATGCATGCTTAATGCTTACAGGCGTGCAGTAGGGGGACCTCAGCTGATTCACTCACAGAGGCTCTTGAATACATAAAATTGCAGCTTTGGAAAAAATTAGGAGACCACAGCAAAATTTCCAGGTTCACTGATTTCACAGTTTATGAGTCTGCATCTGGGTAAATTACAGATGTTTTTGTAAACTCCAGCCTGCTTCTCGTTGATGAAGGCCTTCTTCCTTGCTTTATGGGTCTTCGGTCCTGCTTCTAGGATTAATCTCGTCCAGCTCAGACTGTGGAAAGGGTTTCTTCTAGCAGTCCCAAGACATACAGGTAGGCAAACGGGTGGCCCTAACATTTATTTAGATCAATGTTTCCCAGTCGGGGACCTCACAGATGGTCCACGTTTTTCCTCCCTCCCAGCCCCCTACCTACCGGGAGCTGGGGAGGGGGGAGCAGAAATGTGGATTGTCAGGAAGGGAATACAAGTATCTGGGGATTCCCAAGAACGGGAATGGGAAAGCCCTACTTGGACCCTTTCTTTTAAGAGAAAAAAAAAAACAGAAACTAAATACTTTGCCTTGCTTGAGGCAACAATATACCCAGGCAATAAAAACTGTTAGTAAAATAAATGCTTAGCAAACCCAGTCTTCTTAAAGGTACAGTATTCTCACAGGCTGCCTCACAGTTAGACATGCGCTCTAAGATACCTGTGCAGATCTCCGTTAGACTGAACAGGACGTCAGACGAACGATGTCAGAAGGAGAGGAAGGAAAACCAAACGTTTGTGCTCTTCATAGCATGTTTTCATCACACAAAACAGATTTTCCGTCAAATTATAGCACATATCCACCCAGCTGTGGAGCAAAATACAATAAAGACCTATTAAGCTATTATAATATGTTCATGGCTTACATTTAACCATAATTTGGATCAATACTTCTTTGAGACCTGTGATTAAATCTCTAACACACAAGATACAAAAATCATGACCAGATGGGGTGTAAGGCCACGGACAGAAAATAAACTCACTTAAACTACATTAAGTTGGGCTAGAACATTCAAAGAATATTAGTTAATATTATAATATGGATGAAAGGATGCCAGGTTTTTTTTTAATTTATGGGAAAAAAAAAATCACATTTGCACTTTCCATAACAATTAGCTATTGCATCCACTGGCAGTTCAGACAGATCAAGAGAATAAATTTGTTTTGTTTTGTTTGAGAGACAATGGAGTCCCAGCTGCTCCCCCTTGTGGCCTTATGCGACTTTCCGAACCATTTCTTCTCATGACTGGTGTTTCTAATAAAAGTTTACAAGTGTTAAATACCACCTGTCATTCATTCTCCAGTCTTCTGTTGTACCACTAGACAATGGGTGCATCCTGATTATGTGGAGATTTCGCTAAATCACAAGGGATTGCGTAATAATATCTCATGTCATAAATGAATATGACTTGCTTTGCGAAATTATAGGAGTTCCCTACTTTATTGCTTGCTATTATAGAACTCTTTTTTCTGAGAAAGCTTCCCCATATATAAATCAACTGGAAAAAATTGGTAGAGACATACATGTTCAGCTTAAAGGAGCTTAAAGGGGCCCTATCATGTTCATTTTCACTACTCATGATTTTATTTTTGGGGTCTACTAAAACAGATTTTTATGCTTCAGTGTTCCAATACCACATTATTAATCTATACTGTACACCTGTATTCACTCTGTGTCTGCAACACTCTGTTAAAGCTTTAAGCCCCAGTGTGCTCTGATTGGTCAGCGCGCCCCATTGGTCAGCGCGCCCCATTGGTCAGCTTGCCCTCCACGTTCCACTCCTGTCTCGCAGTCTGCAGACAGATCTTTGCAGGTAGGCGAATAGTATGGATTGTGTTACGAGGTGATCTCACCATGTCACCGAAGTCCCTTGCTGAATTTCCAACGAGGGCTTTCAGGCTGATTAGAGAAGAATGGTTTTTGCGGTGAGAGTTAATCCCTTTAGGGTGCAGTAGTGGCTCTGAGGCTTGGGCTCTGTGCTGGCAATTGGAAGGTTGCTGATTTGAATCCCGTGAATGCCAGGAGTGATTCATCTCTGTTGGGGCCTTGTGCAAGATTTCAACCCTGAAGTAGGAAGTCAAAACCATTGCTTCGTCCTGGGTATGATATTAAGTAATGTACAGCCCTGCAAGCAGGTCCTCCAATTTACAGGGGGAAATTCAGGGGTTGGTGGCAGGATTTGTGCTCCAGCCCCTGGAAAAAAACTTGACATTGTTCTATTCCATTCGAAGTAGTGTGGTATCACATAGCTGCCCTTGGGCTTCATCCCTGAGGTGCTTCATTGTGTGGTGGGTGTGGCAACGTGCTGTACAATGTGTGTTCCTTACCTTTCCCTGTTACTCCCTTTGGCGTGAACTTTGGGCCTTAAGACTTTGCAGATCGTTTACATACCCACAAAGCTATATAACACATTAAATCGGGGGTGACCAATCTTATCCGCAAAGGGCCGGTGTGTATGCAGGTTTTTGGCGTAACCTTTAGGTCAGCTGTTCAAACCCAGGTGTGAGGACTCCTCAGCCAATCAGTCTTCTAATTAGTAATACAATTCAGGAGTTGCAGCAAAAACCCGCACACACAGCGGCCCTTTGCAGATAGGATTGGCCAGCCCTGCACTAAAGGAATGGGAAAAGCAATAAAAGCGAAATAGGGCACCTTTAAAAGGGGAAAAATTAGGAATTTCCATCCATCTTACGACCACTTCCAAAGTGCGAGGTCACTGAGATCCTGATTCAAAAGGCAAGGAGGAAACAGCTGGGACAGGATGTCGACCAATCACAGGGCACACACAATGAGCAATTTAGAGTTGCCAATTAGCATATTTGCAGGAGGAATTTTATAGAACACAAGTAGAAACTACGTCCCCACAGAATGAGGTGGAATTCAACCCCGACCCTGAAGTAGGAAGTCAAAAGCCTTACTTGCAGTGCCAACATGCAGACCTACATGATGAACCTGAAGGGTATAATCAGAGACGACCAATCAGGGGACGTCGGTGGGCACCCGGGGTACCAGCTTAGCAAACCACAGATGCACATCTCCATCAACACAAAGTGAAAATGTAACAGAGTCGTGAAGTTTGCACTGGGTGATGAAGACCAGTTCTGGGTGGAATATGAGCAAAGTTAGCATGTAATCATTCATACTTTTACTGTATAAGACTAACATGTTTCCTGACATTTCTCCAACCTGTTTAAGGCAAAGACGTATATATCACTCCATCCATCCATCCATCCATCTAACCGCTTATTCCGGTCAGGATCACAAATACAGCATATAGTTTTTTAGTATATGCTGTTGTTTATCTTTCAGGTGCCTTGTAGGACTGGCAGTTTTCGAGACATGAGAATGACATTGCTCCGCAATATGACAATGACACAGAAAAACATACATCCTGTCGAAGTCAAGTGCTCCTGTCAGTCAAAATTATTATGATGTTGCAGTAGAAAGTATGGAAGGAAAAGAATATCCCAGAATACAGATTCTTGATTTGACTCTCATTAAGTCATTAAATGATACAAGGACACACTACTACTACTATTACTACTACTACTATTACTACTACTACTACTACTACTACTACTACTACTACTACTAATAATAATAATAATAATAATAATAATAATAATAATAATGTTGACTATTTATCATGCAGCCATTGGGAATTTATATTAACATCCTCATATTGTTTCAGAGTGATGTATATATTTTTGAAACATTACATTGATTTCTGTACTCAATACTAATGTGGTTAAATCAGCTTAAAGGTCATCCTTAGTGCACGTGGGAAACACTGTGCATGAAGCTGAAGCTCTCCGCTTCACCCGCCGCGGTCAGCGCACGGCCCTTCAGCCAGATCGTCTGCTCAAGCACTTTCTCGACCAAATATCACCTCCCTCTGACGCGGCTCTTTTCTAAAGCCACTGTCTCGCAAAGGCAATCAATATGCCAATGCACAAAGCAAATATAGTACCTTGTCTTTGCAAGGGTATACTTGAATATATCTGCAGATCCATTTAGATTAAGCTAGGATTACGCCGGCTTTGGGTTTAGCATGAACCGCGCGGAGGAGTGCAATAAGAATGAAATCTCAGAAAATTGTGCTAAATGCAAAGCCTATAAAAATAAATGACTTCAATAGGTGATGCTAGGCTAAATATCTAATTTTCTGCCATTCCATTCTGTTAATATGGTTGTCTACGTATTGCAAACACAAACACGTTTAACTGTGTGGGCATTAGCACAAAAGCTAAAGGTTTTGGTGAGACCAACTTTACCACAAATGCATTTTTAACGGAAATAATAAACAAAAAAGCTGACTTCAGAAATACTTTGGTAAAGGATTCATTTTTTTTTTACACTTAGAAGGACTGATGTGTAATATTACCACTGGTTGCTGATCACTTGTAGTGAATCTGTATTCCCTGTTGATCTCCATTTTTATATATTAGTTCTTTAGGTAACAAAATATTCCCTATTATACAGCTTCAACACAGCAACATGTAAAAGATTTATTTTTGTGCCATTCTGAGCACAGTATCTTAGATCACTTAAATCTGAAAGTAATAATCTACCTCACAAAATTACCTCATACCTTGATATCTACCACTACCTCAATAAACCTTCTTCAGACCTACCCATCATCATCAATAACAGCCTACACCAGATCACCTAGCCTTTAGCCACCCTACCTTATTTGAGGCTTTTTAAACAGCAAACAATTTCATTGTATCTTGGCACTTCATTATGCATCTGTATACCTGCATTTGCAACACAACGGGAATCTACACAATGCTTCAAATGTCATTCCCTGGAGGACCACAGTCTTGATAATTGGCAAAGCAGTGGACGCTGAAGTAAGGACTGGTTAGAATTAGTGTGAAATGCCAGGCAGTAGGCATTTATTTCTTGGTATTTTCTCATTCTGTAATATTATTGGTAAAATTGCACAGAGAAGGTCAATGTCGAGTGTTTTTGTTTTTCCCCTTAATCAGGGGTTCTTGTATTTTTTTCTGACTTTTTTGTTGATTGCATCCATTCTTTAGCTGCGTGTGGGATGTCATGTGTTTAGCACACAAATAATACTAATGAATTATGATCTCCTCTATCAAGGGCCAACTGCACAAAAATCTATGCTAAGAAGACTATACACACAGAATATAATGCGATTCATCAGTGCATACTGGAAATAAGCACTTATTCACTTTGGGTCACATTATTCCAGGGTGCAGGGTCCATTTGAGTACTCAAATACAAGCACAAACACATTTACACACTAATGGTACTGGACTTTCACCAACTTGCCTGGTTTATACTATGCAAAAAGTCTTAGACTACTGAGGAAAGCTATGTTTAAAGCCATTTATTGCTAAAATTAAGAAGAATTTCTCCAATTCCTCAAAAAGTTACTTATCTTACTGAATGGTTAGAAAGCAACTTTGGCTCTCACAGCCATTTCATGCATTTGTGAAATTTCACCAGTCAGCTCAATTAACTCAGGTTATTATTTTCATGTATTTTGATTAGCTAGACATCGCGTACAGAATGGAAATTACAAATCGGGGTGGGGTGAGGTATTGGGAGCACCAGATGAGAGGTGTTGCAATGGCTAAGTTTCGGGGAGTTTTACAACAATATAAACAATTTATACTTAAATGTTTGGCCTTTAGCCCTCCACCCTTTCACGGATGGTCACGGGGGGTCATGGGGCATCAGCAGCCTATCCCAGAGGCTGTGGGGACAATAACATTTGTACACAACCACATACCTGATGCCAAAGGGGACGCGGGACAGAAGAGCACACAGGGAGGACATGCGAGCCTCACACACGTGGAGCCATCATGAGACTCGAATGCGGGTTCCAGAGTGTGAGGCAAGAGTGTTAAACGCTGCCCCACCCTGGTGTTTAACCAGTACTCTATATATTTCAGACTTTCTGAGGAAATTCACTATTATTTTTTTAATATAACCCCAAACAGCTGCAATAAGTGGGTTTAAATTAAAGCCTAAGCAAACTAAAACTTCAATTTCTATAGCTGGACCTTCAGAAAAGAAAAAAAAATGTAGAAAGATTGCTAATTTAACCAGCACCGTTTCATATCCTCAGGGAATGTGTATTATACAACATATCTAAGCTTGGGCTGCACAAGCATTAGACCAATTTCCCATGCAAATCTCTCAAGGATAAAGTTAAAAGTAAAAGTTCTTACACTTAAGAGGCTAAACAGTTTGTGGCATTCTTTAGGAATCCACATGCTTAACATTCTGAGTAGTAACTGGGAATAAGACACAGTGTTCTTTTCTATTTATCAGTTGGATCATTCAAGCTGATTACTGTGTAATCACTCTTTGGGCGTTGTGACAATAGGATATTAGTGTGGATTATAAGCGTGGTTTGTGCTGAGTGACAAAGTGTGTATAGGCCTGTGAAGCAGTTGCTTTTTCCACATGTACAATAGATTTCTTTGTATGGAAAATAACCTTGGGTGGAGGGCTGGCATTAACCTTATTTAATCTGATTCTGATTAATCAACACAATATTCATAAATGCTTGTGTGAACTGGGGGGGAGGGGGGTACATGTGGCAGCGATATAGGACAACATGAGTTACACAGATGAAAAACAATTTGTTGACAGACTGCTACACAAAACAATGAAGATCTATTCAGTATATTATGTAATGTGTGCAAGGTGTTCATGCTAATGTATGTTCCATCAACACGTAGCAACTGTATCAGGAATATAATGATAGTACAATATATTGATTCTGGTTCAAAATGTAGTGGCACAGAAGAGGGAAACATGTAGAAGAGAAAAACAAAATACCAAGAGCAAAAAAAAAGGGCAGAATATTTTTTTTCTTTATGCGCTCTGTCACGGGGTCAAGCCAGAACATCAGGAGGAGCTGTAGTTACTGAAGTACAACCCAGGAGAAGCGAGTAACTCAGCAACTGCAGGAGTATGTTGTCGACAAAACAAGAGATGGTGTAAACCCTACAAATAACAGAAAAATGAAGAATGGCTGAAGTTCACTCTAATTACAGAAATGCCACAAAGTCAGTGATACCACCTAGTGAATCTGCCAGAGATTCCGTCAGTGAGTCCGTCAGTGATTCCGTCAGTGATTCCGTCAGTGATTCTGTCAGTGATTTAGTCAGGGATTCCATCTGTGATTCCGTCAGGGATTCCGTCAGTGATTCTGCCAGTGATTCCATCAGTGATTCCGTCAGTGATTCCGTCAGGGATTCCGTCAGGGATTCCATCAGTGATTTAGTCATGGATTCCATCTGTGATTCCGTCAGTGATTCCGTCAGGGATTCCGTCAGTGATTCTGTCAGTGATTCCGTCAGTGATTCTGCCAGTCAGTACGTTTACATGCACAGCTAAGTCAGGCTATGGTTACAACTCGACTGCGCCATTTAATCGGATTACTGTCTTTGTCCCAGTGTACATGCATGAGAAGGGAACTGGTTTATTGACCGAAGTATGTCTGATGTCACTGCAATTGGTGGCGATATTTCCTTTCAGCTTGTCAGTATTGGGGTTTTTCTGGTTGACCTATTACGTCACAGATGTAAAAAAATTAACAGATATGTGGACAAAGTGACGCATGCTTTAATTGCGATCTGGTCTGAAGACCAGATACAATTTTTCAAACATTGCTATGTGATTTTGTAATAAATATTGGGGTATTTATGAAGCAAAAAAAAAAAAAGAAGTTCAACATAAATTTCTCACGAACCCGTCTAGGAGTGATTCAAACAGTAAGGATGAAAACAATTATGATTGTCTCGAAGAACGCGTGCAGCGTCCATGTAAAAGCAGCAGAGGTAAACTTTAAACTGATTTTTAAACATATACTGGAATATCTTGAAAAGGAATAATCAGTGGAACTGCAAAACTTGCTAGGTTTTTTTTCCTATGACAGAGCAAAAATGTTTTAGCGAGACTGTGCTATAATATCCGTACCAAACTGAAGGTAAGAAAAATCCTGATTTTAATCTAGTTGACTAGCGATGTAAGATTTGGATGTGCATAACATGCGATATTGGTATCATTATCGCACATCATCCAGTCCTACTACAGGCATTTTTCAATTCAGTACAAAATACCCCACCTCGCATAGTGATATCATTTGGCACCACAATACGTATTCACGCCAGTGTAAAATCAACACCTTGAAGTACCGTACTTTTGGTACCTTCTTGAAGTACCAAAAGTACAGTACCTGGTGTGGTGGAAAGCTCCCTTTAGTTGAGTGGTGGATTGGACAGCTGTAGAGCGCTGTCCATTCTGTAGGTGCTGTATGGTCAACTCCCAGTCGCATTTTCTGGGTGTCTTAGTTCGACTTCAAGAAATTTGTTTTAGTATGATTTCAGCCAGATTAACATGTTTACATGTACTTTAAAAGTCGTTTTTAGTCGGACTGACACGATCATTCAAATTTTCTTGGTGTGCATGTAAGTGTACCGAGAGATTCCATCAGAAATTCTGCCAGGGATTTCTTCAGAGATCTTATCAGAGATTCCATCAGAGATTCTGTCCGGGATTCCGTCAGCAAGTTCTAACTCTGGAAGCAGGCCGGCCTGTCATCAGAAACACTGATCCTCAAGCTTGATGGGCAATTGCTGTCCAGGGTCCTGTACTGAGCACACATCTACCTGACTATCAGGTCAGAGCAGCACGTCTTAGTCCTTGGAAGCATCTCTGTGACATCATCTAACAATAATACATTATAGACTGCTATAATAATAATAGAATATAACACCTGCTAATGGAAACATCTGGACAAGTCTGCACATCATGTTTGTTTTCATTTTTGTTTCATTTATCTAGCAGACCCTGCTGGAGTTAGGAGCTTTGCTCAAGGGCCCAATGGTGGAATAACTCTACCAGCCATGGGATTTGATACGACAACCTTTGATCACAGACACAGGGTCCTAACCAACATAGCCACAGACTGCTCCCATAAGTTATACAACGGACAGTGAACCTCCATACAAATGCATATATTCTCACATAACAGCCAATTACTGTGAATGTTTAAGTATCTCTGCGTTACTTACGCATCTTGCTTCGACAACACTCATAGACTACGATGTTTAAATCAGGCTAAGGATTTTCAGCTGGGCTAAGATCAAGACTGAGCCACTGAAGTCTGTTCACCTTTTGAATCTTGAACCACTCCAGTACTGCCCCGGCCCTATGCCTGAGATTGCTGTCCCGCTCTGCTCCCACATTTTTGTTTCCTTTTTCCTTTCCTGACCATTATTCCTTCTACTGTAACAGGATTCCCCATTTCTGTTCATTAGGAGCATTCCCACCTGCCATTTCCAGGTCTCCCTGTAAGTATAGTGTTTCCTGAGTCATTGGCAGTGTGTGGTCTACATCAAAGCAGTGTGTGGTCTACGACACACATCAAACATTAAATTTTCCTGAAATATTTATGACACCGGGCCCTCTTGTGACCCTGATCAGGAAAAGTTGCAGGAAGATGGATAGATGGGTGGACACTCTATCTTTTTGTAATTTGACATCATTTCATGTATCTAAGCTCAGTCAACCTTGTATCACCTGACATAAACTTGCTCTTTCCCTCCAACCTTCCATACTGAAAGTCTTCATTCAAATTACTGCTATCTTTTCATTAGCTTTCCCTTACAAGCATCATCATGTTGAACCAAATTTTAGAGGGTGGTGTGCATCATCTTCCAGGGTTTGATTTTGGATGCAGCAGTGCTCACCTGGACATATCTTTGGTCTTCATGTTCTCAGCCTTCATATTTAATTCCTAGCCAATGATTTGTAAGTGGACTGTCTATAAAATCTCTCACACAGTTCAGTGGAGCACAGACAAATATATCCTTGTCAGCGTTTTTTTTCCCTATCTGTGTAAACTTGAATCTAGCATAGAATAGACCCGAAGAATACATATGCAATTAACCCACTTCTACTTGTACTTTTCCCGTTGCGTTTTTGCAACGTGTTATATTTGACTGGTTTAAAGCATCATTGTTACGTTCCAGAATGTAGAGAATGTTGCGGTGTTGTCATGTTTTTCTCTCCAGTTGTGTATTCCAGGTCGCAAGGAGGAAACAGGATTGTTTTTGACGAGGTGGATGGGCCAGACACTAGAGGCGAACGCCTTTCTCGTGCTGTCAGCCATGCATCCTCTACTTTCTTTTGTAACTCTGCATGCTTCACCTAGAAAACTCTCACTGTTATTACAGTACCTAAGTACCATGCTGTGCTCTGTTTTATGAATGCCTTATTAATCCCTAAGGTTACGGAGGAAAGATGAGATGCATGAGCACATATGATACAACCTGTAGTGTGTATCTTTGCCTTTGGGTGTGTGTATGAGGAATTGGAGCTAGTTCTGTTTTGTTTATGCCTTTAGTACAGTCCAGTCTCTGTTCTTTAGTGATCAGTATCATGTTCCTCACTGGGATGACTGGTCTGTCTTGTATTGTAAATAAACACTCCACAAGTGATCTACTTGAGTCTATGTGTATTTTTTGGGTTGCTGGGGGCCAATAGGGGATTTGTGGAACTGTCTTGCTTACCTCACTCATACAATGTGTTCACCCTTGATCTAAACCAGAGGGTGATAACAGTAAGTACAAGCTTAGGCACAATGAAACAGGTGAATTATATGAGTTCAAAGACATTATATATCAAGTGAGTGCAAGTCATCCATGTTTAGTAAATAGTGTCAGATTTTACGGCCAACAGATTATTGTCAAGAAACCATTGTAATGGGTGTTGTACCACAAGTGGTAAGTTGATTACTGAGTGTTTCCAGGTAGCAGCTGCAGAACTGCAATGCTAGTAGCTTGTTGACTTTTTTATTTTTTTTTTGCCGGTGGACTTGTTACATATGAAGTATATAACACATTGATGGCTGTGTACCACTCAGCATGAAATCACATTATATCATGCTAATTCCATGTCACGCTCATATTTGTGTTGGCATTGTACAGGCTAGACTATTACCTAGCATTTTGTAACCACTTCATTGGAAGCTCTGTTTGGTAATACATACAGTCAGAAGGCACGTTACTCTCGTCTAAATCCCTTCCATAAGATTAAAAGCTTAACTCTTATTTTGTTGACTGGCAAAAGACTACAAGCAGTGAATAAAGCAAAATAATTATGAATGAACTTCCAGGGGATAATTACATTAGGCAGAAAAAAGCATAGATTGGACATAGACATTTAACAAGGGGAACCTCATTCATTTGGTGCAAAACTTCTCCACACATTTCATACTGTATCATTCCTATCTCTGAAATCACTCACGACATTATATATCAATGTGACCCACATTGGTTTCAGTAAGTGGCCTTCATGCATGCATGCATAATGAATGTGACACATTTGAATCCCCTTATGCCGTCACGCAGCTGATCCCAGTTAGGACATAAAGCACTCAGAAGCATTTTGCCACGGCAAAGTTACCAAGTGAAATTACACATGGGCTGTGATGGAGGAAGCTCATACGTTCTGTCCCGTCCGCGTTTCTGAAGCCTCATTTGAATCTGGTTGAAAACCTTTTGGGAGGAAATGAGGGATAAAGGGGTGGTTGTAGATCTTATCTGTGGAAAGAGCACAGTACTTTCTAATGATACATCATTTATCTCAGGCCAGACACTTCCATATTTTTTATGGGGGTAGGGGGTGTTTACCCATGGAAGTGCTATAAGAAAGAATGTATGGCAAAATCAACAAGCTTCATCTTTGGTTGTGTTTTTTTTTGGGGGGGGAGGTATTCTTGCAAGGCATTATCACGTCTTTCTCTTGGAAGGAGGCAAATGAGCGAAGGAACATCACTTCCTTGGTACTGGCCGCCTCCTTCAGTGTTGTGATTGGTTCTTGTGTCTACAACTTTGACCAATGAGATCAGCTTTGAGTCAGGCACAGGTGCGGGAACACAGGAGTAATTTGGTAACACGGTATCTTATCATTATTAAGTTTCATTTACAGTTGCATATGTGCTGTGTATGTTATATACCTCCTACCTGGCTCACACTGATAAGAATGTTTTAAAGTATTTTATTCAGCATTTTTTTTTCCTAATCGAGGATGTGAAGCAGCTTAGAGGAAGATAAATGGCTGAAGGAGTGGATGTACGACAACTGGGAAGGTTATAAATAAAAGCCATAAGCCATTATCAGCTAGTTTTGACAGAACATTTAGGCTGCACACCTTCCCAGGCGTCTCAAACACTCTTTTTTATGGCTCTTGAAGGCTTGACAAACAGATAAAACGAAGTTCACATGTTGGCAGCCTCTACCTGGGTTTTGAAATGACAACAAGTACGTAATTGCATAATTAATTTGTGTTAATGGGAATTTAATGAGCTGAAACACAGAAATGTGTCCATGCATCAATTTGAAAAAGTAAAATTAAGTCTCTCTCTCTATATATATATATACATATGTGTGTGTGTATGTGTTTATGTGTATATATATCTTTAATTTAGTTTGCACGCAACTATATATGATTAAAACTATATGGCTAAAAGCATAGAACTATGTATGTTGTTCATCATGAAGAAAATGATTATGAATGTGACCAGGAGCGAGAGTTTCATATCCAACTCCTCCTTTCTGATACAGGGCTGTGTATCCTCTCAGCAATTACATCGCAAAGGCCAGAGCATTAGGGCAGATTTAGGCAGATAAAACGTGTTTACAGGTCTCCCTCCAAACATTGTATTCACTGCCATGTACTAAGGAAAAATGATTGCTTTAATCCCCCCCCACCCACCCATGCAAAATGAAGCCAATATTGTGCCGTGTCACGTCCCAGGATTAAAAAAAGATTACTGAGGAGTCCCTTCGAATGCTATAACAGATTAAGGAAACCAATATGTTATTCTATTTGAAAATTCAGCTTTTAAGTAAAGATTAAATAAATCACGGCTCTGTAAGCAAGAGTACGGCCGATTTTGACAGTTTTCTCTGGTGAAATTAAGGATATTTTCCTTTTTCTTCACCCAAAATCTAACTGCTAGTGACAGACACAGAATTATGATTGAATGTTACCCCTGAGTAACTGCATTGCTGTACCTTGTAAAGATATACCTGCTTTTAAGCTGAATAACTTCACAAGTTGAATAAAACAATTTAAAGACTCCTGTTTGTCTAAAAGGCAGCGTGGTAGCCCAGTGGGGGGCACTGTAGGTTTGGGGGGGTTTGACTCCTGTCTCCACTGTGTGTGTAGAGCTCGCATGGTCTCCACAGGTTGGCATTGGGTTACTCCTTGCAGTCCAAACACATGCAGCTGGGCTACCTAGCATCTCTAAATTGCCAATAAAGTATTATTGTGTCTGTGTGTGTTCTGTGATGGACTGGCATCCCATCCAGGATGTACCCCAGCCTTACATCCTATGCTGCCTGGGATAGGCTCCCCACCCCCCCCC
>JAODLC010000002.1:630332-660348 GCA_026781145.1 Hippopotamyrus pictus
CCCCCAGAGGAGCTGGATGAAGTGGCCGGGGAGAGGGAAGTTTGGGTTTCCCTCCTGAGACTGCTGCCCCCGTGACCCGACCTTGGATAAGCGGGAGAAAATGGATGGATGGATATGACTATGATTTTTTTTTTAATATTGATAACAATGCCCCAGTTTTGTATTATTTTTATTAATATACGTACTGCAAAAGGGATTTCTAACATATATTATTCAAATGTGTAGTTTTATATTTTTACATTTTGACACTGCTTCCACTTAGTAAACACATCCCTTTCTTTAAGGCCTCAAGCACTTTTCATACACTGTTATTTATTTGAATGTACGACATAAGCCAGTTTTACGTTAAATACATGCAGCAATGCCACTTATGGAGTTGCCCCAAACAGGTGTCTGTGGGGCAGGATGTTTCCCAGGACCCTTGTCCATAAGGGAAATCCAATAAGACTGAATGTGGCTCTTTTTCATTGTCAACTTCCTGGAGAGTCTATCCCGCTTATCCCGCTTAATGAAATAAAATATGAATAACAAAAATTGCATACACATCACGATTAAACACTTTTCTATGTAACGAACCATCCTGCAACGTTTCGATAAGCACGCTAAACAATCAGATCTCCCCCTATCGCATTGGCTAGACCAAAGCAATCAACAAGATGCTACTGTGATCAAGCCTAATAATACATAACTGAAACAGAATATTTCAACATACTAGAATTTAAACAGAAATTCTTTAACATTTTAGTACCCTTCTTTCCACATTTATATTTAAACAAACAGTTTTGCAGTTAGTGACAGTCCCGCAAGCTTATAATTACTTAAAACATTTTAACATACTACATACTCCCCTGCAAAATAAATGTCGTCCCGACATTGAGTAACATTTTCCCACATGGTCTCTTTTCACATTGACGCATACTCCATGTCCCATGAAAGTCTGCTAGTTCTGAAACCCACCTAGTAGTGGTGGCATTCAGTTTTGCAGTCAACAAGACATAAGTTAATGGGTTATTGTTGCCAAACACTGTGACGTTAGGGGTATAGTACAGATAGTCCCTGAACTTTTCTGAGATTGCCAATTTCAGCACGAGAAATTCCAGGAGGTGATAATTCTTCTCAGCTGCTGTTAGCGTTTGAGAGCCATAAGCTATCACTCTCAGTTTGCCATCTTGATGTTGATATAGTACTGCCCCTAAGCCTTGCTGTGACTCGTCAATGTGTACAATGTATGGTAGGGAGAAGTTGGGGAAACCAAGGACTGGGGGGTTGAGTAAGCCGTCAATCAGTTGTTCCAGTATCTCCTGGTGATAGGCTGTCCAAGAGATTGGCTGACTTGATGGCACCCCATGGCTGTTTCGCCTTCCATTTTTACTTTGCTTTGCCAACATTAGGGACAATGGAGCCCTCTTTGGGTTTTCATTTGAGCAAATCATACAGGAGGCAAGCTATCCTGGAAAAGTCCTTAATGTATTGTCGGTAGTAAGCCAGTAAGCAAAGGACTTTTCTGAGTTGTCCAACTTTCTGTGGTCTGCTGTCTTTCAGTGCTCTGTGAGCTTCAAAATCAACAGGGTCAACTCTGCTGTCTTCTGCTGAGACAATTATCCCTAGGTAATGGACCTGCCTACTAAACAGATCACATTTACTGGGCTTGAGCTTGATGCCATAAGCCCCTAGTTGTTGCAAGACTTTCCGGACATCATTCACATGATCTTCAAAGGTCCTGCTGAAGACCAATGTGTCACCTAAGTAAAGAATACATATTTTGTCCCACAGTTCCTCCAAGCGTTCCTCCATGCAACTTTGGAATGCTGCTGGGGCATTCAGAAGGCTGAAGGGGATCCTGTTCCACTCATAGAGGCCCCAAGGGGTCACAAATGCTGTGAGTGGTTTACTCTCCTCAGTCATAAATCAGGGGTGATATGCTTTCCCTTGGTGATCTAAGTCAACAGGGGGATCCCAAGCTTCTCCAACTATGTCAGCATGAGCTGGCAGCTCCATGCCAGCATGACTTACACTGATTGGTTTCACAGTTCCCTCATTGGTTGGGATGGGTGACATCACCATTATAGATTGAACTATCCTGACTTGGGTGCGTCCTGCCATAAAAATGTCCCTGCCCGTTGAGTTAGAGATGGAGAGTGTGATAACTGAGGTAGACATTTTCTTTACTGCACCAGAGTGTCACAAAATTTCAGATCTTCAGGCCACTGAGGATTAACATCCGGTATTAATATCATGGTTACGTCATTTTGGAGTGGTTGGTTGAGAGACTACACAACACTCCACTAAAACAGCACTGTGTTTTGGAATCACTGTCCCCATCCTCTTTGTCCTCACCCTATATGTACATGCATCATTGCTGATAATTTGAATAAATGCCCTCATTTTATCCTTCCTCAACCTTGCGAAGGCTTTTCTTACAGCACCATATTATCTGGTCTCCTCAATATTAGTTACAAAGTTTCTACCGACCTAAAGTATGGCATGCTAGCCCTGTTACTGTTAAACTGTCAGGTGAGTCAAGCAATTCTGAGACATTTCTCAGCTTTGCAGTAGGTAGGTATTCTTCTCTTCCTCGCTCATCCACTATGCACGCCTGGGAACCCGTGTCCCACGGGGTCTGTATTTTATGACCATTCAAGTAACACCCAACAAGACACTGCCGACCAACCAGAGAAGTCACCTTACGAGGGGGGTTAAATTTGGGACGCATTGTAGATTTTGTCTTCTCCCAATTAAGGAAGCCTTCCCACAAGAGTATGACAGGCCAGTAGACCCTCCCTCATGATCTGTCAGGCTTTGGGACTCATTGATTGGTATGATTAACACTTGTCCCATGGTGGTAACCCCTCCCGGTTTAAAAGAGCCTCTCCGGCAGGTCTGGTGCCCCTGACCCTGCATTCAGCTTGATAAAGTTCCCCACCTCCACATCGATAGCAGCGAATGAAGCTCCATTTTGTTGACACACACAACAATGCCTTAGCAGTCGATCAGTGTTTTTAAACAGCAAATTTAGTGCACACTACTGGGCTAGGGGCCTTGGACTGGCTGTCGTTACTGTAAGCTGTACAGAATTGCTGCTGAGTGGCAGGCAGACATGACATCTCAAAGTCTCTACCAGGCTCTCTATTTGTCAGCGAGGTATAGTGGGTGACAAGGAAAAGGGCTGTTGAACTTGTTCCTTAATCTGGACTCTCTCAGTACTGAAGCTTTTCAGTGAAGCTACATCTGCCCTTAGCTTCCTTAGTTCTTGAGCACCAAGTCAGGGGGAATCTTTGGTACAGTACAGTCTCTTTTGCATGGCATTTGGAAGGTTGTGCGTCTTCTGATTGAACTAAATGAACAGACGCAGCTGTTTGTGAGGTACCCGATTTCCATTTGTTCTTTGTCTCTGTTTTGGTTCTGCAAGCAATACTCAGTCATTCCAACAGTAGTTCATCTGGGGTTGTAGTATCCAACAAAAGTGGTTGCATATCTATTTTAATATTGTCATTCTGGAACCCAATGAGCACAGTATGTAAAAACATACTTTGGACTAAAGCTGGGTCATACAGTACTTGAGCCCCGATTCAGACTCCTGAGATACAGAGTACCTTCTACTTGAGGTCTAGGACTCGCATTAAAAAACTCTGGGGGGGGGGGGGGGGTTCCTTACCATACTGTGCTTCAGATGTGAGCTGTTTATACAGCTCCGTTGCACCCCTTTCTTGAAAAAGGGAACAAAGTATATGTCATAGATTGGGAAGCGTGAGATTGGGCTTTTCCTTTAAGTAGCTACGCAACTGTAAACCTGGAGAAATGGCCTTTATAACAGAATCGATAGTCTTTGCTGGGTAACCCTTGTTCAAATCATCCTCGATCTGATGGACTAGACTGGAGACGGTTAGTTTGTCTCTCTGACCTGGCTCACCTGTCTGCCCCACTATTTTAAAATCCTTACGCCACGATGGGCGTTTGCTGTGGGGTAAATTGGGTTTGTTGCAGCGGGTCCCCAGTACTGCTACCAACACTCAGTTGCTCAGTCCCCACTTCCCTCGTGACCCTCAGTTCAGATATTTTGTCCTTCAGTAGCAACAGTTTGGATATCCGTCCATCTTCTGGTTCACTCATGTCCTCTCTCTATAGGTACCTCAAAATGTGGGTGATTAGTGAAATGCGAGACTTTTCTATCGCATCTACCCTTCTCTCTCATGGTATTTTAAGAAAATCAGTGATATTTAGTAAGTTCTCCTTAGTCATAATGTGCAATTCTTCCACTACCTCCTCTTGCAGAACCTCCAAAGCGGTCTTTTTTTTTTTTTTCTTAACAGAACGCAGGGATCTTTACTGGGTGTAAATAGACTTCAAACTGTGGTTCACACAATGCTGGATGATCTCTGACTGGCCTCCAGGAACGTGAATTCAACCATCAACTTTCTGTTCTCCTCCAGTCTAACCCTAACCCTAACCCTAACCTTCTAGAAGCTTGTAAACAGCCAAAACCCAAACAGCTTGATCCCAGCGGTGCCTCCGAATGTTACGTCCCTGAAAATAAAGGGAAGGAAATGACACGTTTACATTCGTGTTGTTTCCTTATCGAAAACCCTTCATCGAATCAGGAAAAGCCCACAATTTCCCCTTATCGTATCGGCTAGACCAAAGCAATCAACAAGATGCTACTGTGATCAGGCCTTATAATACATAACTGAAACAGAGAATATTTCAATGTACTAGAATTTAAACAGAAATTCTTTAACATTTTAGTACCATTCTTTCCACATTTATATTTAAACACACAGTTTTGCAGTTAGTGACAGTCCCACAAGCTTATAATTACTTAAAACATTTTGACATACTACAAAATTAGATACTCTTTCATCATGGGAGGAGCTGCTTAGTGGTCCTTCCAAATTAATGGTCATACTGGTCTCCCTGTGAACACCCAACTCACACGGATTCAAATACTACTGCATTTTTTTTCCTCCAGTAGAACAACAATACTGATATTTCCAAATGTGTAAATAATAATAATAATAATAATAATAATAATAATAGTAATAATAATAATAATAATAATAATAGCAGTAGTTGGTAGTTTAATGTATTCTTTTCAACTACAGACTGATTTGTAATTCTGAAAATAAGTAAAGGAGCTGCAGTTACTCTGGGATTATCTAACTACTTGATAAATAGCTCTGCTATTTTTCTGCTTCATCACTGCGGTTAGCCAGGGTTTCCACAAACAAAATGATGTAATGGATATTAATACTCAAATTTACAGTAAACAAGTAGTCAACAAGAAATTCTGTACTTAAACTGTAATACATAATGCTGTGGTTGTATTTTATTGATAGTATCACAGAGCATTTTGATTGCTTACTTGTATTTTGTTCTTCAGTGACCTTACTAAAGTAAGATTCAGTTTGCAGTTCTCCCGTTTTTAGTATTTATCAAATTTCAGCATGTTCTGGTACTTTTAATTTGAATTTCTTGCAGCATTTAACAATTCCTCTAAATAAATAAATAGATAAATAAATAAAATATATTTTTAAAATGTGCATAGAAGCATATACGATTTCTCAGCCCTGCTGTCACGGCAGGCGAAGGCTGTACCACAACACGTGTTTTGGATGCTGAAGTTTCCACGAGCAGTGATAGCCCGTCATCTTCTCGCCAGTCATTTCCAGTGACAAGCTATTGAGGTTCAGCTGGCTTCCACCCAGCCCTGAGCTGTAAACTTGAATTGAGCTGTTAAAAATAATGCCGTAATACTTGACAAATAGCCAGCTAGCATCCATTCTGCACAGAAGATTAATGTATTTTAGAATGCATGCAACAGAATGCGACTTAGCCTAGTACAGCTAGCAGACAAACTATTATTAAATTATAATATAAATCTATATGGTTTGCATTTTTTAGGTTTAAAGACACATTTTTCAGGACAATGTGATCTTTCTTTAGACCTGTTATGCATTGATTTTTCAGTTTTGAAACATAAAGTCCTGAGTCTACATAAACTTGAAAGTTACCTCTTGTAGCTAACTTCGTAACTAATTTGCAACAAATCATCCAAAATCCAGGTCTTTAACAATGAGTTGTATCAATGTGAATATATGCTCACTTTAAATGTACACACATCCATTAATTGTTACATTCATACATCCACTCAACCAGCATTTCCAGGGTGATTCTCAGGTTTCTTGCAAACACATGCACTTCAATATCAAAGTTACCTGTAGAGTATGTGTGTATTCATGGTCCAGGGTACGCGCCCGCTTTGCAGCCTACTGTATGCTGCTGTCTAACCCCACTAAGGTAAGTACTTGGATAATGGATAAATGGATGAATATAAACATAACATACATAACACTGAACTAGCAGCCATATTCAATGAATAACCTTTCAAATTCTTCACAAAATATTGTGAATTTTATGCACAGTATTAATGGATTAAGCTTACCGTGTGCATGTATATTAAACTATTAAATTATTTTGCCATTTTGAGTTAGAAGTAAAATGTTTTGACAAGGACTCCTCAGTTCAAGATAATTTTGTTTCTTGGAAAAATATGTTATAAGAGTGTGATTTATTTGAAAGAAGCATGGTTATTGATTGACATAATCAATAGTACTTACTTTCTGAAGTAATGAGAAATTATATCCATTTGAGTAAATATGTTCTTCCACCCTTGAGCTAAAGCGAGGCTAGGCTGAGATCGATAATGCTTCCTGACCAAACTCTGAACCTCTCTTGAGGCAAATCTCCAGCGTAGCACCGCAGGCTCCCTCTGTCTGAGTCACGCGCTTCTGGAAACACATCAGCACCCGGCGCCATTACAGGCGGAGTCACTGGCACTCCAGGAGCCCGTCCAGCTGGAACTGGCTGTTAAACACCTCACCTTATATCCACTTCACCTTATATCCACCTCACCTTATATCCACCTCACCTTATATCTCACTATTACACAGTGCTCAAAGAATGACGGTTTCAATAAAAAAATATCGCAAATGTATTGATTTTTGACAAAAGTCATTACTTCATGTATTTATTTACAAATAAATAAATAATGAATGAATTATATATATCCATCCATCCATTTTCCAATCTGCTTTATCCGTTGTGGGTCGCGGGGGGTCCAGAGCCTATCCTAGAAGCAGGCAGGGAACAACCCTGGATGGGGGGCCAGCCCATCACAGGGCACACTCATACACCAGTCACTCACACATGCACACCTACGGGCAATTTAGGAACTCCAATCAGCCTCAGCATGTCTTTGGACTGTGGGGGGAAGCCGGAGTACCTGAAGGAAACCCCCCTGACGACATGGGGAGAACATGCAAACTCCACACACATGACCCAGGCGGAGACATGAACCTGGGTCTCAGAGGTGTGAGGCAACAGTGCTAACCACTGCACCACCGTACCGCCCCGAATTATATATATGTGTGTGTGTGTGATACAAGATACAATACAACATAGTAATAAACTCAAACCCAGATTATAGTTTTAAAAGAACTGCTCCAGAACCACAGCCAATTCTGATATGTTCACAAACTGGCAATGAAGTGTTCTGAGTTCCGAGTGCTTTGAGTTAAAAAGGTTCATCGACAAGCATCGTTGGCTGCTTTTTAATTAGTAACACCTTTGCAACAACATAGAACACCAAACGTTTGTGTTTAGTATCCCTTTGGGAGTCAGTGACTTCAATTGCAATTAATAGCAAAATGACAAGAATAAAACTGAATAAGTCAGTCAACAAATATGACATTTACTAAAAATATGTACAGATACGTTGTTTATCAGTGGACTTTTGTTATGAAAGAATTTTGTTGTTCTTTATTAAATGTTTTTACAAAATTAATCAAGCATCCCAAGACTTTCTATGAATACTGAACCATCGTATAAATGTGAACCAGCATCACTGGCAGGTTACTATGCCAGGATTTATAATTCATAGTTCAAAATTACATCCTTAAATTTACCTTTCCAATATTTATGCATGACTGTTAATAAATTAGTACAGTGGCATTCCATCATACAACAGTTAAAATGAGTATTGTTAGCATGCATATCTCTAAAAGATTTGTTCAAATATCCCCTGGAACATAATATTACTTAAGGACCCTTACTGAGCTTATGTGCCAAGACTTCTTGTCCTCAAGGACACTTTGCTATCACTTTGTATAATGTTCCTGAGAAAATTACCATCTCACATTTGATTATCCCTTTTGATTCACCTTTCAAAGGCTCCTCAACCTGAAGCACTTCATAAGACAAAGCGTCAATTACACGGATTAAAGAAATGAACTTTGCTGACAAACTACCCTTTTACTGTTGTAAAATCGGACCCAGGTTCACAGTGTGTGTCTGTATCTGTGTCTGTGCGTGTGTCTGTGTGTGAATTAGGTTTATATTACATTGTGGGGATCAAATGTTCTCCATAATGTAATAACAACCTGTTATTTTCACATTGTGGGGACCATCTTTCAGGTCCCCACAAAGATCTGTGAATGCAATCAAAAAACTAAAAATTTCCCAAGTCTTGTATTTTGTTTGGTTACTTATGGTTAAGGTTAGGGCTGGGTAGGGGTTAAGGTTGTCATGCTGGGATTAGGTTTTCCCCATAGAAATGAATGGAGAGTCCCCACAATGATATAATTACAAAACTGTGTGTGTGTGTGCGCGTGCATATCCAACCTTTGGGCCCCATTCTTCCTGAGATAGGCTTTCTGCTGCCCTGAATGGCTGGTTAGAAAATGGATGGATGGATGGATGTTAGTAGCATAGAGATGTTTACACAAGCTAGTCATACAGGGAAAAAAGTGTATATATTTAAACTGTTGTTAGCCGAACAAAAACAAATTATGCAATGGTGACAGGCTGTCAGTGCTCGTTCAAAGAAATGGAAAAACCAAGGGCATCATTTCTCGCATAAACAAAATGTTTGATAGATATTTTTACACATTATGAGATAGTTATATGTATATAGCATACAGAATAATAAAAAAAATATATATTCATTTTGATATTTGGATTGCTCTGGGGGTGAGGAGGGGCGCTGTTTCTGAACCAGCCCAAACGAGTCTCTGCTTCATTCGGTTTTTTTTTTTTTTTTTTTTTGGAATTTGTTGAGAGAAAGTGTTTGACGGAATTTAATTGTTGCTGTTTCACTGCAATGTTCTGGAGCTTGTTAATTACAGGAAACAAGGGCAAACTATGTATAAATATTTTAAGTTCTTGTACAAGCTGCAGAATTTTTTCTTTTTTGCAAAAATCTGGCAGTAAACAGCATGGCGACCATAATCCTCCTTAGTCATAGCTGTCACTGCTTATCCGGCTGAAACATTAGATCATGTCCATTTGAACCTTCTCCTCAGCGCTTTCGGAACTATGTTTTCAGTATTCTGGCTCTGCCCCGACACCTTTGGGTACTCTCAGTGGATCCCGCAGACACGTCCATTCTCTGTGGGTATTCCCTCAGGTCTCAGTCACAATAGTTATTCTTTTCTTCCAGTCACTCCTAGGCAATTTCTGTCCAGCTTAGAGACACCTTAAATAAAGCTCACATGCCTGGGCTAACAATCGCCTGCAGGCATGCTCTTTGTCCCAGAAAATACTTCAGTTGGATTTAAATATAATTTTTCACTTTGCCATGTTTAAGTTTTTGAAAAGAAACAAAAAATACATGCACATAATTCATCAAAACCTATTTAATGGAACCCAGTAAAAAATACATATTACATCAAGCTTGGAGGACTAGAAAGAAATTTTATTGTTAATTTTTAGCATAAAAAAACATAAAATCACATACCTGCTGATAAACAAATTACAGCAAATGCAGGGCCCCTGAAATGGGACAGTGACTGGCTATCCAACCTGTCTGCCATTATTTTTAAAACACCTCCAAAATAAAATGGCTGTGTATCCATCAGGACTGTTATGCGGCACCAATTATGTCCATCTTTGTCGAGGTGAATCAGAATAACATTAAAATGTGTCCTCTAATAAACAAGTTCATTTGGCTGGGATTTCAGGAGCAGTGGCTCAAAACAAAACAAAAAAAAAAAACAGGCATTTCACATTCAGTCTCCATTCACCTACTTAATGTAAAAATCCATTAGCTAAACATTACCACTTCTTGCTTACATTTTAATCAGGATGTCATTAAATCCCCCATGTTGCAAAAACACGATTTTACAGTGAAATTTACAGGTCGGCCTGTTTTGTTCTATAACTATTGTCTGTAATCTTCACATAAGACAATAGAGGAGATAATTAAGGTCCTCGAATGAAGTCTCCTTCTATTGCCACCTTGGAACAAATGAATGGCAATAATTCTGCAAGGAAGCCAGGAAAAGTCATAGCATTCGCCTGTCTGCCTTGCTGAGACACAAGAGATGACATTCACACCAAAAAGAAAGTCACAAAAGCTGTCTGGCCAAAAATAAATAAAAGCCCCTTTTACATTTCAAACCCATACAGAGAGAAAGCAGAATTAATTAGCATTAACAAAAGCACCTTTTCCTATTGCCATGCAAGGGCGCTGTCAAATCAACGAGACAGTACATGCACACATATACTGTATAATACCATGCAATACGTGCTTAAAAACACTAACACTAGTGTTTAACACTAATCAATGCATTATTAAACCAAAGGTACTACTATTGGAACATGCAGCAACTGTACAATAAGAACCAATAAAAGCATCTCAAATTATATTTCAGAAAATATTTATTTGTGGAAAAAGACTTCTGAGTTGTAATAGTCAAAAGGGGATGCAAGCATTGCTTGGCAACTCATGTTCTCCTTACCCTTAAATGATCTGTTGCTTTTTATCTGCACTGTCTGGGTTTTACTTGGGGAATACTGAAACACGAACGGGAGTACTGATACTGAACTCCAATGCACTGTCCACCTTGTATGCAGATTCTGGATTCTTCCTTGTTTCAGTGCCCCCAGTATTGTGCCATAAGCATCCTGACTGCAGATCACAATGCAGTTGAAGGATACAGCAGAGACCTTGATATAGTTTAGCTTCTATGTTAAGCAATGCATGTCTTTGGAACATAGTTCTGCTTTCTCAAACCAGTCCTTGTGAAATTTACTTTGAAGTATCTGTGAGGCAGTGCGAGCAATGACAACCGGCATGTATTCACTTATCTACAAGTTGTAATGTCTTATATAAATAAATCATTTTAATGTGGATCCTTATTACTTATCATATTTGCGGTGGCTGTAAGATAATGCAGCATTTATGTTCATGTCACTTTAAGAACCTAATGAACAAGCTATTAATTGTTTTAATGAAATCAAAATTTATTTAATTTGGTAATTATGGGTCAGGGTGAATTAAAACTAGTGCCTTCTGGCCCTTTCACATCAGGGTTGTGTACGTTTCTGTGGACTTGATTAAGTTTTAATCTGTAAATACTGCTGCAGATTTATATTAATTACAGATAAGTTTGCCCTTAAAATATGGGATCGTATAAATTTGTGTTCCTTACACATGCTTCTCTTCCAAAATTGAATAATGCCCTGTTGTAGAAAAATTTATTCACGCAAGATCAAGACCACTTAACGTACCATTATTAATAAGGATCTTAATTAGCATGAAGACAGGGGACACGATGGAAGTCAAGGAAGAGCTGCACTATTAATGAGCGCCGAAAACGGGAAATGGAAACCAAGCACAGATAAATTGTTAGGTCCCATAAGTGCCCTAAATATCTAATTAAATTGACAAATTAATTAAAAACAGAAGGATAAAGGGTCAATTAAACTTTTGAAAACCTCTTATTTCGTTATAAAATATATAGCATTTCCTAAATCCCAGATTCAGTGAACTGTTGTATTGGCTGTAATATTAATTTTGAATAGCTTCCCTGACCATTTGAACGTCGTCTCAGTTTTAGGTAAGCCTATATATTATTCAGGATTATTTTAAAAATTACAATGAAAAGTTCTACAATTTCATTTGTACGCGCAAAAACCAGCTGGGAAATGAGGTAGCGTGGTCATTGTAGTAAATTAAACGTTATAGTGCTTGAATAATAAAGTGTTCTCTACGCGTGAAAATGCAAGGCAATTACCAGGTGGTTAACGGATACATTAGTCTTCTTGTCAGCAAACCAGGAGGTGGGATAGATTGGAGAAGGTGACCAAAGCGTTGTGAAAGCACCAGGCTTTTGTGTCGGTTTGGCATAGAAGACCCAGACAGGGCTGTATAAAGTAACATATCACTGCCTAACTTTTGCAGTGTCGTAGGTGTTGAGTTTATAGATCGATTTTCTTCATAGCCTACTCTGTCAATTCTTGACCAGCTGTTCCTCTTTTTCCAACATCTAGAACAAGTCCTGGGTTAACGAAATTACATAATTGGGTAATAATGAACTAAAACACATTAGATATATCAATTTAGCAATAGTCTGGCAACAGGGCCGTTTCTGACAATTTTGGCACCCTATGTGAGAGTCCAATGGTGTCTCTACCCCACGCATCAACAATATACAATATATTGGCACTTCTCCACTGCCACCAAGGACTGAGCCATACTGTAGTGTGTCTGTAAAATTCATCATAGATATTCATTTACTGCCTGAACAAAACCTATAAACTAAATGTGGTTAGCTTGTGTTTACTGGGGAATAGAGTAAACACTTCAAACTTTATTTAATTTTTTGTTTAGTGTTATAAAATTATATTATTTGGGGTACATTAATCTCCCATCATTTGGGCACTGTCTGTAAAGTTATAATTTTATCATTTTTGTCTTCAGTTTTTGATGTCAGATGTTTAGCAGGGTAGCTAATCATTCTTACTAAATTAATTTGTTAAATGGGAACAGAAGCACAGGAAACAGCGTTCAAATTTCACAAGTCTAATTTGGACTTGAGTTTTCTTCATTCTCTTTTCTGGGTTTCCTTTATTTTTCTCCAGATTGCTTTAATTGCTTATTATTAATTGATCGCTTGGCTAACACCACACACCAACAATCACACAGAGCAGTGAGCGATAAACTCTTTGTGTTTACGCCGATGCCCCCCTAACCCAATCTCAGGCTCTGTCTGTACGTAATCTGCAACATCTACTTATTTGAAAACAAAACATGGACCCTGAATGTAAATTTAATCCAAATTAACAGAGAAAGGCAGATGTAACTATAGTTTGATGCACCAATTAAATTAATTTTTAAAAAATCTTCTCTCTGGCGCCCCCTGGAGCAGGCTGTGCCCTTGGCACCTGCCTAGTTCATCTAAATGCCTAAAAATGGTCATGGCTGCCAATATAGCACGGGTGTCAAACTCCAGTCCTGGAGGGCCGGAGCCCTGCACAGTTTTTGGTTTACCTTCATTTAACACACCTGATTGATCTCCTTGTGCTAATTGCCACAGAGCTCATAAGCTAAATCATTTGTGGTGGAACAGGGAAAGAGCTAAGCTACACAGGACTGCAGTTTGACACCCCTGCTATATAGGGATAAATGTTCCAACTAAGAATGAATGTGTATGAATGGGTTTTACCTCATCTATGCTTTCATTCAGTTTTTACTAAAATCCTATAAACACAATTTATCCTGGTTTTATGCATTTATGCTTTACTCTGCACCGTGCCTTGAAACAAGGGGACAAAAGAAAGACCTGTTATGATACTGTAAAACCATTAAGTGCTGAGGGCTTTGTAAACGAAGCTCTTCGTATTCTTGCGTATAGAGAGAGCTCTAGTTTTCCTCAGTAGGTGTCCATATATATCGTGTGTCATTGGAATTTAATGAATCAGAGGTGATTTCTGAATGGCCATACTTAGCCATTCCAGCAATGCTCACAGACACAGTAGCTTTGCGAGGCCATTCAAATGTACACATGCTAATAATATGAATTGCTCTGCTTTGAGTCCACATGCTGCCTTTCTCCCTGCATTGGAAATTAGTTCAAAGGCAGGTGCTCTCTGTGCCTTTGTGTTCCGTGCTCTCCTGTTTTGAAGGAGACTCTAACGAAGTAGGCAAAAGGACACTTTACTTTATTGTAAGAAAAACAGAGTTGAACCCTCATTTTGGAAGTATGACTCGGACAAGGATGGTTCTGATTTAAGTGGATTCAGGTGGGAAATTAGAACGCATGACTGGGAAATGAATCCAGCACAAAGGCATGCAATTCAATGTGACTGTTCGATAACAGAACAGCAAAGTCAGTGACACTAACATCGTGAGAGAATGAAGAAATGCAGCAGATAACATCAATTTAAAACGTATTTACTTCCTTAATACAATACTCCAGTTATGAAGTTCTGTTCCCTAAGTCTGTCTTTAAGTCAAATTTGTAGGTAAGTCGGAACAGGTACGTACAGTTCTTATTTAGTGGCAATGAGTCATATGTTTGTCTTAGTTTATAGCATATATTTAACCATTCTATGCGTGTAAACCTCTTGCCAAACACCAAATACACAAAAGGGAAATATTTTAGGATTTTTTTTTTTTGCTAAAGAAATTTATATACATACACTGAGTGAGTTCATTGTACATTAATTTCTTTTCATCATCATATAAATTAATACAGCTAGAATTCATAAGAATTTGTGCTACCGACATTAATATTGTGGAAGAATTTTTGGTAACACTACATGACACTGCACAAATACTTACTACTGAAATACAAATCATGAGCAAATACAGTTGCTACTTGAGATAAAAGATGCAATACGATTCATTAATGATGAACAAATATGAGATCAGTGTTTCACTTGTGTTATCGAATTATCTTCTCAGTAAGCTTCCAAAGATATATATTTAATCAAGCAGCAGAATAATCTTCATTTTTGTTTTTTCTACAGTTCTGTATTAATACCCTTAGATATTGTTTCCCAAACACTGGGCCAAAAGCAAAACATTGGTATAGATACAATGAAAACACAGCAAGACACTTTATAAACCCTAGAGAATGTTTGAGTACTAATGTAGTCCTTGCCAGGATGGTTTAATTACACATTAGTATAAATTTTACTTTTTGTGAATCATATTTAATCCATTTTAATTGTCTTTTTGTATAGGGCAAAACATTTTCATTACTTGCAATTCTATATTCCTTCAATTTCATTAAATTGTGGCTTCAAATTGCCCCAGCGTATACAAAAGACACATTTATAGATGCAATTTGTATGTGGGGCAAGTTTACAGGTGTTATGGAGTAAACCTTGTGTATTACATCAAACACCAATGGCTACTGTTCATGTGAACTGCTGTGCTTTCATTTGTATAAACAGGCAATATTCTTCCAATACCAAAAATGACTAGAGCGTGTTGATAAATAAGTCTAAAATGTCAATGAAGTTATTGTCATGACTACGGCCTTCACAGATGCATTATGTAGATTATGGATTTGCCATTCTAAGGAAATACAAAAGAACCCAACACACTTAAAAAGAAAATGTATGCAGACAATGCAGACCAATAAATCACTGCTAACAGCACCCGGAAGCCTCACTAATTTACTTTGAAGACAATGAATGAGACCTCCAACTCAATGACCATCTTGAGACAGCTAAGTAATCCCAAACATTGCTTTCCAAGGATTTTTGGAAAGAAGGATTCATTGAACACATAAAGGTATTCATGGAGAAAAAAAAAAAAATGCTTCCATTTTCGACTGAAATCCTGAAACCCAAGTGTTGTTATCATTATTGTTATCATCTGACTGATGTTTTGCTAATGTTTTTGTAATCCCTTACAGTTTGAAATCACAAGGCTGTGTATAACTGTTCTTCATCCATTGTTTCTCAAATGCTCTCTCTTGTAGTACTGGAGACTACTTATACTAAATTTAATATTATAGGAAAGTTTAGACTGACATATTGCCAGGTTGTATTTCCAGCTCTTGAATTTTTTTTTTTTGCTACACTAACTCTGCGTATGAACTTAAATGCTTCGAAATAAATATCCCTGTGTTAATGCTGACTTTCACTAACAATATTAACAAAAAATTCATTACTTTAATTTGAAAGACGTGACCACACGGGATTTTTCAGAGTTTCCCCTTCAGTTTTCCCGGGGATTTCGGGAATTATTCAGCTTTTTCGAATTTACTCCAGACCCACACTTTTTAATGAGCTGTGTGACTCTCCCCCAGTAGTAAAAGCCAAAACCACAGTCTGTGCCAGTGATGGCTGTTCCATGACTGCACCCAGCAGAACTCCCAGGAACCTGTTGAGCACAGCGCTAGCTCACATGCTAATATTTCCACCATTTTCTGTACTCCAACTTCAGAGCACCCTACAGCTCCCCTCAACCTTAGAACTCGCTGCTGGATGAGGTCTCTTTGGCAGGGAACATGCCAGAAGCCATCTACCTTTCGGCAACAAAATAGGAACTCAAAGTCCATGGGGCAGCTTGATCTGAATACGCTAGTCTAGAAGTTTTTCTAGACAAGTCACTCAAAAAATAAGTTTAAGGTTTATCCCTAAAACCACACTCAACACAGCCTTTTATGCTTCAGCTTCAGACATCTGTTTAACGATTATTTGGGCAGGTATAGAAAATCGAACGCGGCATGTTTCTTATAATGGACTTGTTAATCAAATCATTATCCCTCGCAATCAGCTCTCCACCTGCCCACAGTTTGGCTGTCAGCTTGCTGGCTTTAATAAGCAGCCTCTGAATATTGCTTACTTTTCCTGCCAAATAGAATGAAATCAGTCTTGAAGTGTGATGAGTTGTGTTATTGGTCGTTTTATTGCACTTACATTTTGTCACAAAATCTGTGCAACTCCATAATATCACTCTTGCAGAGGCCATAAGATGAATTTTTGATTGATAAGCTGGATGCTTTGCACCAAAGCATAACAAGAGGAACCCATTCATACTACTGAGCTTTCTGCTACTCAGATCCCAGTCCCTGGAGAAGCAATACAAGATACCTTGTTAGATTAGTGTCATCTAAGTCTTTACTAGTCAGCTCATGAAGAAAACACCATCATTATCATCTTAGTTTAATTACTGGGTCTTTGCTTCGGAGCAGTGGGCCATCGTTTTGTCGCTGCTGTTAAAGGATAGATTTACTTATGTTGCGTAGAAAAAGATAATCCTTGTAGATGCCTGTTGCTTATCACATGACCATATAACCAGAATCCTTGCCGTAAGTACTTACTGCGAGTAAGAGCTGCTTCTTCCATAGCTGCTCCAAACATGCCGATTTCATTGCACAGCAGCCATTGTTTGCTGAGATTATCTGGATTTGGACTTGAAGTGTGACATCCAAAAAAAAAAAAAAAAAAAACTATTCGGTCCAGTCCTACAGAAGACTTTAACATCAGAACCTAAGCTTAGGGTTGTAGGGTTATTTTGGATTATCCTCTATGATTTAAATAGAAATTCTAAGTACAATCTAAGTATTTAGCTTTTCGTTAAAGCTATCTTCTACAACTAGCTAGGGGCAGAATCTCTTCTACATTCCACTCAAACTGAACTGATTTGGAAGTCAGATTTCAGCTCAGGTTGGAAGTCCTCTGACTCTCCATTGACCTGCACGGAAAAGGGTCAAAAAGACACTGGGATAATCAAAAGCCCCGAGCTGGCTGTTGGAATATTGGAGCTCATCCCAGAGGGTCATTACAACGTGATCTTTCATGGTGTGTTTGCAAGCAAACAGTTTTACTGGCCAGTTAGTTTGGAGAAGTTTAAAACTGAGGCATGCCAGCGTGTGAAAAGTGGGAGATGGACCATTTGACTCATTTTTAAATGCATGTTTTTTTTTGGTAACCCTTTGCTTAAGGCCATGTTTTCAGTAATTTATAAATACTTTCATAGCATATAATAATGCGTTCATAAAGCATTATAAACATGGCTATAAATAAAAGGCATAACACATAACGTACTGCATTATAAAGGTATCTGAAGTGTGTTATAGATGAAAGCTTCACGAGGCAGTCATAATGCATAATACTCATGGCTATAAATAAAAGGCATAACACATAACGTACTGCATTATAAAGGTATCTGAAGTGTGTTATAGATGAAAGCTTCACGAGGCAGTCATAATGCATAATACTCATGGCTATAATGTGTTACGCTTTTTATTTACTAAAAACTTGGCCTCAAGTAAAGTGTTTACTTTTTTCTTGTTGAGGCCGTACATGTATGTTTTCTAAATGTGAAATTTATAGCACAGAAACATTCTTTTTCATTATTTTCCTAATCACTGAAGGGTCCCAGTAATCAACAGTACAGCTTGGAGAGAAGACCAGCCCATCCCAAGGTACTCAGACAGAGATTAACACACAATTATGGGTAAAATCACCAACAGAGTCAAAGGAGGGAGGTACCCCGAACAACCGTGATCCTAATTTCGCCTGCTGTGTACTGTGTCACGCTCCTCCATTTGTCTTAATTGGATATCACGTAAGTGCCAGCACTGATTGAACGGCCCTCAAAGTAACTGTTAATGTGACTGTTGGTGGGGCGGCAGGGTAGTGCAGTGGTTGGCACCGTTGCCTCACACCTCTGGAAACAGGGTCTTAGTCTCTGCCTTGCCTCCGTGTCTGTGGAGTTTGCATGTTCTCCCTGTGTCCTCATGGTGTTTCTTCTGGCTACTCTGGTATGCAGAAAATGAATGGATGGTAACTTTGCATATGCTAAACCTTTTGATAGTACTCTTCCATTTTATCTAATAACTGCTTTTCCTGGTCATGGTCATAGAGTTTCTCTAATTATATATTTTTTTGTTTTAAGTACAAGTGCATTTCAGCTGAAAAACTAAATCACCTTTATTATAATAATGATAATAATAATAATTATTATAAGTAACACATTCATTCCAGGCCTAATTGCATATCCATATGTAATTGACCAATGGGATCATGGAAGACAAACAGCAGTTAACCATTGGCCTCAAAAACATTACAGATATTAGTCTGCTATAGTATGATACACCTGCCCTGCCCATGTTCCAGACAGAATGTGGAATAGTATGGTCCCTGTTCCAAGAAATCAGAATGTTTTCCAAACCGTTACGTTGTGAAAGGGAAAAAAATTCATCTTGTAAATAATAAAGACTATCCTCACCTTTACTATTTTGGGTCAAACTGCCTAGATCCTTGTTAGATAAATCAATGCCTTAAGATAACATCTTTATCATATATTTCACAGTATATGATTTTATATATAAAAATAAACGCACTCTGGAAATCTATAATCTGATGGAATCAGAAATTACTATGTGGAAAAACTTAAATATGATAAGCCATTTTTTCCATATAATACGGCACAACCGAACGTCATCTAAAGAGCTGGTATTGATAGCGACAAAGTGTTATTAAATCTGAATTATTCATTTGGTATCTTGGTAAAACTTTTGTCACATAAAAAAATTATCCATGTTTTCATAAGAATTTAAAATAATTTAATTTGAGAAACTCAATAAGCATCTAGTTATTTCTTTGTAATTCACAAATATGTTTTGTAACATGCCTGTCAGACCTAAGAATCTACAAAACAGAGGGCTAGCTAGAAGAAATCGCATACGATCCCATTTGTAAATACTGGGCCAGACCTCGGCAAGACATTTACCTTTTTTAAAACTATTAAAAACTCGTGGCTAAACGAGGACACCTTCTCCAACTTAGCGCTTGTCTACTAACTCATATATGTTGGTAGTTTGTGTGCAGTCCCTCTGATTCTTTGAAAAGAACATCACGCTCAAATTCACTCCAAATTGTCAGTTATGTACAGCTGGTATGACACTTCTCCAGCAAACCCCCCCACCCCCATCCCTTCTAATCCCCCATATTGAAAGAAAGTCTGTGATATCCCATCTGGCCTTGAAGAAGCCGCGTCTCCCATTTCTCCGTGCTGCCTGTCCTCCTGCTGATGCTGTAGTCACAGGTCTGTAATGATCCTCGCGAGGCTGGCTGTGATGAATCTATGCGGCGCTCTCTCATGCAGTCACCTTTGATCACCTGGTGCCCCTGCAGCTGGGGGGGGTTTACCTCAGGGGCGGTACAGGACACGCCTCATCAGCATCTCGCATTAGATGCGCATCAGACGCCCCTGGAATTTATGCTAAGGCCTCACTCGTGGCTCACGTGCTTTGTTTGCATCCAGTTCTGGTTCTCTAATGATCTGCGTAATTAACAAGTTGTTCGCCTTGTGCAAATAAGACTTAAGGAATTTTAAAAGACAGTCAAGCAACAGAACTAATGTCTGTGGATGTCTGTGCTGTGCTGGCTGCTTCTTTTTAAGGCATAAAAATTTAAGTCTCCTCCAGTCAGGTTAAAGCATAAATAAAATGAGTAGAACATTACACACACACACACACACACACACTCTGTACATGCAAATATATACACACACACTCTATACATACAAATATATATATATATATGCACACACACACACACACACACACACACACTCTATACATACAAATATACACACACACACTCTATACATACAAATACGCACACACACACAGATATATATATAAAGGTGAAATATTTGACTTCAAGAACATGTAAGATTTTTAAGAATGATACCATTGATAGGTTGTTTACTTATAGCAGGTGACATTGTGAATATCTCGTACGGTTACACCTCATCCTGGTTTATTTCCATATACAGACAAAACGTCTCCGACACGATGTTCGGAAAAGATGCTTAAACAGCCATGCAGGGTTTATTTTTAAGTTTAAGGGTAGATTCAGCTGCAGAGGGGCTCCACCATTGTCTGTCCATCTCTTGCGGAGATCCACATTTGTAAATGTGTATTCATAGTTAAACATCTATAAATTATATAATTATGTCTAAGTACTTTTGTTCAGGAGTGCTTGTGAAATCACTCATTGTAGCACCTATTTTCCCCATGCTGGAAATTGTGTCTATTCAGCACTGATATATTTAAAAACGAATCAGGTCTAACACTGCAGCAGTAATTGTGTATGCTAGGCTGGAACAGCAGCATCACTCCAACACATAAAATGCATATTTTATGCCATGTGGAATATTCTGAAAGAAAAAATAAATGATTTTTTACAACTAGGGCTGGGTTGCTCTAACCATGATAATGCTGTGCAATTGTCAGCCCACCTAGCAGGCATCTCTTAGTGCTACATTTTATCATGTTGCTAAGCAACAGAGTTTGCAATTAACCTCAACTAAATACATCAGTGGATAAAAATCTTACAGTCTGATGGCACAATATGGGGCACCAAAACTGATCTGTAATATTGGAGAAGTTATTAATGGCATGTGTCATCGATATACAATGAAATATCCCTGAAGTTGGGTGGTGGATATCACAAGAAACTGAGAAATCAAGCCACATTTGGAGTATTGTGTGCAAATTTTGTCTTAAGAACTCATTTTGGCCCATGACCCTGACCAGGACCAGCAGTTGGAGAATGGAAAGACTTATTAGAGTGAATTTTATTCCACACTAAAACTACCTTTCCTGTTAACAACATAGCAAACGATCAGCTCAAAAAGAATTTTATGAGTTTGTTCAAATTATGACATTGACATGCTAATTTAGTGTCAATGATTAACTTAAGTAGCGTCTCTTTAAACGGTGGAGGCCAACACCTTGGTTACATATAAAGTTTGAGGGGGGGGGGGCGTCGGGGGGAACAGCAACCCTTCAATTTTCAAGCAGCAGTGCTACCAGCTGCGCTCTCACGCTGCTCTCTGGTCCTGAAACTGATTCATCAGTCAGATCGCTTACAACTGAAACGGACCAAACGCAATTTATACTTTGAATTTTTTTTTTTCCTGTAGCCTTTCATATCGTAAGCCAGAACTCTTATATGTCTAATAGATTTTCTTCAGCTCACAATAAACATTTTTCTAAATATGCTTCGCACGCGTGCGTGTCAGCTAGAATTTCAGCTTCGTTCCTGGCCTCATTTGTAAAAGAAGTAAAAAGAGGAGGTGGCATTAAAGCGGCGACGATGCAAGTGCCCTCTCTCATGTCTGTCGCTTCATACAAACATGGGTATATTAGTAGGTTTGCGGTACATTTAACAAGCAGTGGGCTGGAGGCTGGCGTGTGACTGAGCCACTGCAGATGTGATTGCCAGGAGAGGGCTGCTTCTCAGCATGGTTGTTCTGCATATCCTGCTTGAGGCCACCGCTGCTGTGCTCGCATTGATGTGCGCAGATTTGTACCTGGGGTGCAATGCGGCCGCTTTTTACGCAGCGCCGGGCCGTGCAGGAATATCGCTTTTCCGGTGTCTTATCTCAGACCTCAAGTCAGCTTTGATGAAGGAGGGTCTACTACAAGCGGCGGAACCAACAAAACATAAACATCCCACTTTGCCAAATGCACGCAGGATTAGCGCCTGCAAACACGCTGTAAAGATTCACACCTGCAATTCAAATATTACACGATGTCACTAAATCATTAAAGTTGTTGTGATATTTTCACTTGATGAAACAGGGAAGGAAACTTAGTGTCATGTACATATTCATAAATTCCCATGAACTGAATCTGAATGTCATGACTAATATGAATGCATACCAATAATTCTCCATATCACTTTATCAGTAACTTACAAATGATTTAACGGGAAAAAAATCAGTATACTGATGGCTTTCTGCTTTCTGCTCCACAGTACATCATAGCTTTCATTGTAGGATTAATAATTAATCTTAGGTTTCAGACTCGATATAGATTTTCCCAAAAATATGACAAACAAAAAGAACCACTTGACATATCAGAAAAAGGATAATAAAAAAAGAAATGAAATGTTAATTTCACTCTGTATTATTTATGTGATAATGGTGTAGCTTTTGCTTTCAGTATAATTTATATAACAGTAAACACTGTGGACTGTATCTGGATCCAGAAATTAAAACTGCCTTCTAAGGGACAATATTTGAAGTAACTAAGTCGGTATAGTAGTCTTCACTAGTATTGCAGTAGTCTTCAAACGGTGGTCTCTGAGCATAAATGTGGTCTTTGCTAAACAGCTGTGATCACTCACTCGCTACAAAGTCGTAAGATTTGTTCTGGTTCTGCTTATATTCTCGAAGCTTCTAGAAGAGACTGTCTTGTTCTATTTCAGGCGAAGATAAAATTTACATTTGAGGGAATAGGGGAGGCTAAAAGTGTATTTAGGTGGAACCACTAAAAGTCTTTTTTTGTACTTCTATAAATATAAAGAAATACAATACAAAATAAAATTTTTAAAATACTGATGAACTTTGTTATATTGTTATACTCTGGTATTGGCTGTTCTTTTAGCATGTTTGTATGTGTGTGTGCAAGGTGATATTTTGTTTTGAAGGTGGATGGATGGATGGATGGATGGTTGGATGGATGGATAGATGGATGGATAGATGGATGGATGATACCTGCACATAACAAACATGGGCACAAATGTGGGTTGATACACAAGCTTCGACTCTTGATACCAAGAATAAACCATGAAGTCTGACTTCCTGCGGCACCGCACTGCATTCTTCATATCCATATACTGAATGATACATTTTATCTTCTGATTCTGGCAGTCCTGATAGATAAATGCTCTGTGCCAGGTTTCCACATCACTCATGTGTACAGAATTGTACAGCTATACTTGAAACAATTATTAATCATGTCTTCTCTGCCACACGTACAGACACACGTTTGTATTCTTATTGCGTATATTATATATATATAGCCACAGACACGTAGGCATCCATTGTCTGTAACCACTTGTCAGGGTCGCTGGGGGTCCAGCGCCTATCCTGAGGGTTAGGGTGCAATTCAGGGAACCCAGGATGGGGCGCCAACCCGTCGCACGGCACACACTCACACACACTCACACACACATGCACACACACACTCACACACACTCACACACACTCACTCACACACACTCACGCACACTCACACTCACACACACACTCACACACACTCACACACACACACACTCATACACACTCACACACAATATGGTAACTCCAATTAACCTCAGATTGTTTTTGGACTATGAGGGGAAAGCGGAGCACCTGAAGACAGCCCCACGACAACATGGGGACAACATGCAAACTCCGCACGCATGGAGGCACAGCAGATACTCGAACCCAGGTCCCAGCAGTGCAAGGTAACAACACCAACCACTCTGCCAGCTCCATTTATGTATATAGTGCTACTCCATATATACTCATAGACCATTCATGGATGAAAAAAACACTAAATTACAGATTTAAGCAATGCATTTACTAAGCACCTTTATGTTACAGATGATCCTGATTTTAAATACATATTAAATACATTATAACACTCCATCAAACATGAGCCCATTTTTAAAAATTGCCAGTGCTCTCGTGCAGTATTGATATCGATTTACTACCTTGACACTGTAACATTCCTTAAACATCCTTCTGCTGGTGCTGAACGTTTCAACTTGAATAATGACAAATCTCACGTCCAAGCAGCACATCAGCAACAACATGTGCAGGTGTAGATTGACTTTAAATTACCATTATTGGCATACAAGGCTTAAAACAGTTTTTCTCTGTCTTGTTTAAATGAGTTACCTACTTCTTTCGATCTCTTGCTATTGCTTCAGTCACTAGGGAAAGCCTATCAGTTAGTTCCCAAGGTTTTGAGAATGAACTGAGTAGAGTTTGTGATTTCATCAGGGGATTTCTACACTAAATCTGTTTACATGAGATACTCAACATTTCCATTTATGTATTTATCTTTTAATTATAAATTAGGTGTCTGAGGTTCTGACTGTTTTTGTAACCATGCCTGACCACTCTTGCAATCCGAATCAAAACATCGATGATAATCCACAGCTGGAGACCTTAAGATAACAGTCTGAACATTTTACTTTACCCGTGCATAATAATTGCCACCATGAATGTGAATCACACTCATACCGAGACTTATTAGTGGAGTCCTGCCTGCCTACTCTTTGACTTCCAAATCAGGCCTGTGTTACCTTGTTCTTTGACGAGATTTTTAGATGAGTGTGTCCTGACAGGATTGCAGTGTCAAACAATCCATTAGATCATCTGACCAGACATGTTTACTCATTTGCATTCCTCAATTCAAGAGAAAAAAAAAGAAATTAGAAACTTCAGTGAAGTCCTGAATTACCTGGACTGGCCCAGAAGGTCAGAGGAGGCAGGGAAAGCTTGCCCAGTAATATTAACCTGAATGAACAAGAGAAGTGGAGTCTTGTCAGCATTGGTGGTGTCATTACCCTTGGTACAGTATGAACGGTGTAAATGGTCTGAAACAGCTTGCAATGTTCTCCCAGTCACTGGTTTCGCATTATCCAAAATGTAGTTAGGGAACAATCCTTAGACACAAAACCTCTCATTTGTTGTCAGAAATACACAGCCACAAACAAGCGGGGAAAGTTTTAGTACGCGGTGAGGAAATGATGAGATGCATTTAGCCACAAACTCTGCACGACACAATCACCAAAGAAGGACATCAACGTCAAGAAAATAAATGGAGCAAATAATACAATGGGAGTGGGGCTGGTTTGAATTTTTTGTCCTGTATTACCTTATCTTTGGCACTCAATTTGCTTGTTCATTACCGAGACATCACAACACCCGGCGTCTTCTGGGCGAGTCTGAAGACAGCTTTTGTGTTATTCCAAAGGCATTTCTAGGTTATGATGAAGCTAAACATGACCTTATAAAAGTGAATTTTGCTTAATCTACAGAGAAAAAAAGAACTTCTGTCACATTGTCATGCTTGCTATTGTCTGAAATGATTTGAACCTTACAAATCTCCTGACAAAAGAGCTGGGAAACCATATAATTTCTTTCAAACCTTCCGAATATCCACTAATGCTTAACACCTGAACTCTACTTAATTCGGTGAGATGTTTCTAAACCTATAAGCAGCACATCTCGAAATGCTGTTTTTAATTTTGTACAATTAAGTTTATTTCAGGGACGTAACGAGATTCGCTATGCGTTATTTATACATTCTCACTTATCGCTTGCTACCACGTTAGACTGAGCTTCTTCCCATTCGATTTTCTTTTGAATTTCCTTTTCAAAGTACAACGTACTGCGCAAGAATACCAAACAATTTCCAAAAGTATCATTGCATGATTACGTACTATTTTAGGCTACATTATATGAACAGCTGTACCAGGGGCATAGTTAGAGATGAATGAATCCGGGGGCTGAGTCTTTACTGGTCAGCGGGGGGGCAGGGGGTTGATGGCAAAAGCTATTCATGACTTAAGCCAATAACGGGGGGTGGCGGGCAACTAAACGATGCCCCTGACCTGGACTATTACAATTCTACCCGTTCCTTTGAGATCATAGCAGCTCTGTGAAAACTAAAGAAAGGGATGGCACTTTGAATTTACAAAGTGAGCATTAGTATTGATATGCATCGTGGTTCAAACATGCATTCAGGTGCTTTGGAACATCTTTGAAACTGCTTTTGTAACTGGACACACTATCTAGTTATAACAGCCAATTTACCTCACATGCATCCATCGGCTACGTACTGTACAATAAAATATTAAGAGGCAATCGCTTTTAAGAATGAGGTTTAAGCCAAACAGCTCCTCTTTGGTGTTAATCAAGCCAAACGCTTTAACTTAGCAGAGGACAAGAAGAAAACAAGGAGTTAAACATGAAACATACTGGGGAGACCTCTGGGAAGCAAAGATACACCTATTACGAAGAGCCAACTCAAAAGTATGTTCTTTCATTATGATTATTTGAAAGCGCTGTCAGCGAGCCTCATTATGTGTTAATTATCAGCCGGCCGTTATTCGGGCGCAATTTAGGATGGAGTTTTATGAAGGCCGTAAAACTGAGATACTTGGTATAGTTCATCTTGGCAGTTATGGGGATCGAAGATGCCTGTTTGTATAATATTTCAAAATGCCCTGCTGAGGCTTAATGACACCACGGTACACTGTACCTTTTCGACTATCCTCGTCAAAATAACGCATAAATGAACAGATGAATGCACTAATAAAAATGAGGGATGCTTATTTATTTAAATGAGCCATAATACTTTCTGTGCTAAGCAGGGGTGGCATAATTGTATTGGTGTGGGTTGGAGGTCCAGCATAATATGCAAGCATGGGGCCCTGAAGGTCTAAGGTCATGATGCTAAGGGATTGCAGTTTCTTCTCCATGTTTTGATCTAAACTGGCACACGGCTCATTTCCATTTGTGTTCTTCTATTTTTGAATCAATACTAACATTAAACTTGTCCTCAGGTTTGACCTTACCTGCCCCCTCAGGATATTGTACACTTAAATGTCCCCCCCTTTCGTCGCCTTTGCACCGAGACTAAAGAGATTTAATGCCGCTAACCTACAATAGCAGCCCTTTCAGACCGCAGCCTATTCTTGTAGCTCTTTGCTGAACTTGCTTGAAAGCCCCAATGTCATTTCTGAAGCGAATTGAAAAGAGCGGACCCTGTGTTCCAGCCTAGGGTTATGTACAATTCCAGTGGTAACTGGATTCTGGATAGCATTAGTGTTATAAAAATTACATTCTATTATTTGTATTAGTATTCTTGGTTTTTCATTTTTACCTCAGCAAAACAAAAACTAATACAATATAAATCCATATATATTTTTCATCTTTACTAAGTTACAGGATCATACTCTTCTCAAAAAAACAGATGCATATATTGTCCTGCAAGCTAGAAGGCCCATTTTGTTTATTCGCCTCTGTGTTTATTCAACAGATGCGCACCGACTCAGAAGCTGCATGGTCGGCCTGCTGGACTGTTATTTACAGCAGAGTTAAAACGCCCCCAAGTGGACATACATACTAAAAGCTGGCATTAAAAAAGAGGGACACATCTGAAATACGAAAAAATGCATCTCACTGGGGCATGTGTCTTAAAATGTACCCTGATAAGCTGTGTCTATACGAATTCAATTTGAAAATTTCAATATTATATCAATGCTGCTTAAAGCTTGCAGAACAAGAACATGTTTTGAATTTTTGTGAACTGGAAATAGGGGGGAAGAGGGAGAGAATACACATGAATGAAGGACATTCTGAGACTTGAGTGATGCATAAATTACGGAAAGAGGCTTCACAACTAAGAAAAGCACTTAATGCTGACCATAATTTTCACAATAATATTTCATTACCAGTCTGTCAGACAGCTTGACATTCAATATCGGCAGGAAGCAGAAGTACTGCATAACGTTGTTCGATGTGATTTTTTTTTCCCAAGCGACGGAGTTCAGTGTCGCATTGCTAGTATATGCATGCATTTTGCAAATCAGCAGATCTCAAGCACAATCGGCATATAATTCACAGCTTGGGAGCACATACTCTCCGGTTATCTATATACGCTTCCCTGCAAACACATGCTTTAGATACATAAAATGATCCCTCATTCTGTATTTCAAAATTCATTTTGCGTAACAGAAATTAACCTATTAATGCATTATTATACTGAACACTGACATTGACTAATCACTACATTTGGTTTTACTCATGTTTGTTCTTTGGTATATATCAATAGCTTTTCATTTAATATTGTTCTTCCTCCATTAGAGGTTCAAAAATACACAAGGAACCCCTTTAAGAAGGTAGATATCTATACTTTCTTGGATTCTTCTGCATCCTACTGTATAGACCCAGATCTTTCGCTGCCTCTTGGTCCATCTGCCTTTTAAAAGAATCAAATCACTTATCAAAACAATGGGCAGCTGTGAATCAGATCCAAGTTCTAAGTCTCAACTCATTGAAGAGACTCTGTGTGCTTGAATGGTTACAATGAGATTCTTCATCTCCTGCTTGAATGTCCATCCATCCATCCATCCATCCATCCACACACATACTGTACACACACACAGACACAGACACACACACACACACACAAACTATTCCTGTTTGAATGTGTTAGCTTTTTTTTTTGCCATTTCTAAAGCAAAAATTAACAAACTAAAATATTAGCATTTAATAATATATAAAGCCATGTTATTTACATCTCAAGCCACGTGACAGTTTAACAGGGAACAACAAAAAAGAAAGACTGGCTAATCTGGCTAACATCTAATTAGTCCTCAAAGAATCATTTATATCTTTAATTGTGCTAGAAGATTACCTCAATGAGATGCTAAATGCTAAAAGTCAAGAACTGGGTGCAAGGTGTTCAAATGAAACAGAAGTTGTTGCAAATAAACAGATCAAAACGCAGCAACTAGCATTTCAGCTATTTTGTTTTTATAAATAATTCAAAATTGAAAGGTTATGCAAAGTTTGTTGCGTTATTACTGGCCCTCTATCCCTGCTGAAATATAGAATTTAATATAGCTGAGCTCGATAGATTAGATTGAATTTTTCTATTGAATATGAACACACAGTGCTGTGAATGACATATGACCATATCTATTTCTGTATATTTCACATCCACTTTAAATTATTATGTCTGTACTTAGTAGCAATGCAACAGTGATTAAAAGAGGAAAGTAAATCAGAATTAGATTAGAATAAATCTCTAATATTAAATTGTTTGTATGATTTATAACATGCATTCCTGTACACGTTTAATCAGTTTATCCCTCCCTTGTGTCCTGTGTTAAATAGGATGGGCTCCAGCCCCCCGCCCCAGCAGTGTCCTCTCAGGCAAGTGGTTGAAAGGATGGATTGATGGACCTTTAATAAACATTAGAAATGTTCTTGTCACAGACTAGTTAGTTGGAAAGAAAAATATTTGAGTATATTGCTTATTTATAAGTCCTTCATAAACAGCACCTTAATGCTGTGTTTATCCAGCTATATTTGCACATCCCATCTATAACGTAGCCACGCCTGCCTGCTGCAGCTCTCACCAGAATTAACAGTCGGAGGAATAAGATGTTGCCTAGAATGACTCCCTTCAATCAGTGATTAATGTTCCGAGCGTTTATTCTGATTTATCCTGCTGCGTTAAGCAAAGAAAAAAATAACTTACGAAGTTGATTAGCTTCATAAAACCGGATGTCATTCAATCACCAAATGCAATTAAATAGCCACGTTGTTTATTAATGTATATTTTCAATTAATGTTTCTAGTGAACCTGTAAATTTGTGATGTGTAGCACGGTGGGTGGGAGGTGTTGGT